>JAWQRJ010002491.1:0-13435 GCA_033557515.1 Diorygopyx duplodentatus | reverse complement strand
TTATTGCAAAACAAAACCTGCCGACTCCGGATTTTGACAAACCGAACCCGGCGAAACGATTCCAGAAGAAGACTCCGGGGAAAATTCCGAATACCTGCGCAAAATTAACAAAACGCCTAGAATCCGAGTCTTCACTGACGCTGCCTGGAACATCCCACCGAGGATCCGGAGGGGTGGACCGTGTGGAGAGTAAACTCCGGGGAAAAAATCTGGCGCCCGAGATCCGGAAATACAGAAGAAAGAGGACCGTTCGATTCCATTTTGTCATTGTTATTAAAGTTTTAAAGTTATTTTTATTTTACCAAGAAATAAATGTATAAAACCATAATCGGAGTTTCCGTCACAACATAAAAATCCACCGAAACAGCAGATGTTTCGGTTGATTTTACTTGATTGATTTTGTTTCGTTCAATAATCGCCCCCAAAACAATTTTGTTAATAACATGTTTTTCTGAAGTGAAAACGTAAAATCATTCCATCATCCCAAAACACAACATAGGAACATTCCGGACTGTATCAATTACACATATCCATTCATATGTCATCGTATGGAATGGAAAGTACGTCAAACATACAGTACGATTACGATAACAAAGACGTCACAAAAGTCGTAACGGTGCAGTCAAACCTGATACGCTTCGTGTGCCAACTCTGCCTATTAATAATATTTTATATCTCGGCGGACTGCGTGGGCGTGTGCGGCAACTTCTAACGCGCTAATGGCGACCCGTTGTCAATAACTCATCACCGGGTAGGAGAGAGCATCGATTCGAAATGCATCTGTTAGCGTAAAGCGTTGCACATTATCTGCGTGTATTTTTGGCCGCACCGGGGTCTCCTTACTTGCGCAAATTGTCGATTGCCGTGGCACATGGCCAACGCCAAGAGGATCGCAGCCGTTTTGTTCTTTTGCTTCCGGAGCTTTAAAATAGAGACTAAATCGCGCTTATTTACAAATAGTCGTTTTGGAACATTTTGGCATCAGCCGGGCGCGGGATCTTTCTTTCGGGACAATATTTAGACGTCTGTTTCGGACCCGGCAGGTTACTTCAAACGGCGGACATCAATGACTTGGAAACCGTAGTTATTACCGTGAAGTCAACATTTCCGTTATGAAAGCAGAGCTTAGAGTTCTAGCTCGAAAGAATTCCTCTAGTCAGGGCTAATGCTAACTGGAACTCGTCTTGTCGTTATCCTCATATGGATTCACGAGCTCAAAAATCGAAGAAGAAGCTGATGTTACATGTGAACCTGTTGCATCTGAAGAGATGCAACGAATCGCAAGTGGAAACCGAACGACGGCGACTAAGAAAGCATATGATACAGCAAACTCGATGCAAAATCTTAAAAACGAAATATTACTCTACGGCCACGCTGAAAGCGTCAAAATCAAATTAATAAGCATATATCTATTATTAACTATCTCAGAAAAAGGGTAAAACCATCAACTGAGTTAAAACTCCAATTCGCTGATATTACCCACGGCAACAGAAGAAATTAAATCATTATCTTTATTACAACTATAATTTCAATTCAACAAAAAGCTATGCACGTTGCTAAAGTCCTCCACGTCAGACCGCATATTCATGGAATTACTTGTTTGATTTATACCTATCATCTTAAAGAACAGTCTCCCCCCAATTTGCTCTTCTTACACTTAAATTCCTCTTCTTCACAGCATGTTGAGAGAGAGTACTCGATTCCCTGAGATTGCGTGTAGAAAGTTTCTGCTAGTAAACCAATAAGATGTCTGACCCACATAACTCTGCTCACAGTTCCGACACGGTATGGAGTAAACCACCCCAGACATTTTTTCCAAAAGGGGTTTCTGTTTTAGATTAGTGCTTTCCGCAATGCATTTTTGCAGAGTTACTAGTGGGCCCACCTAAGATTACCACCCTCAATAAATAAACATACAATTTATTAAGTAAGGTATCAAATCAAACTAACAGGAAACTAAAGTTCTATCTAGTAGAAACTTAGAATTTGAAAATAATGAGAAGAATTAAAGTTGCACATGAATCAAACAAAGATAATTTCAGTTATATTGCATACTGCCTATATACCTATATTATTTCTAGCAAACAGTAATAGCAACAGGCGGCTTTAATGGGCAACAAAAAATCTATTTACCAATTCGCGAGTTTATGCCTTCAGTTTATTGTCAACACGATGTTTGTAGTGAATGTTTGTATGAACGCCGCGTAAATTCTTTGGAAGTAATTTATTTGTATGAAGTTCAATTTTTCAATAATCCTAACTTCCACGCAAAAAAGTCAAAGTATGCTGAAGTATAGTTCTTTTAAGAAAGCTATACAGGGTGTATATTAAGTAGGTTACCAGACTTCGGGAGGGGGGGGGGGAATATTAAGCTGAAAAGTTCAAATGAAGGTGTGTCCTAAAACGCTTCCTAATGGCGCTATGGCGTTCCAAAGTTTATTTCCAAAAGTTAATTTTAGATGAATATACATATTAGCAAGCCTTGAGAATTTTCTTACAAAATATTGTAAACGTGTTATTACTCATAAATACTTATTTTATGTGTTAATTATTAATATAATGTTATTCAACCTTATGTACAGGATTCAACAATGATAGGGAATGTACAGAATTCATTAATATTGTAATCCTACTTTACCTCACGATTCATATAACCAGTAAACCACAAAATAAAATAATTTCGCGAGTTCGCGAAAAAAGTGTGATGCTGCATTAAGTACACTTTTTTACACAGAACACCCTGAGTTTCAATCGTCAGATAAAATAAACTTATAATTTTAACATTGCTAGCAGTAACTTTCCACCTCCTATACATAAGATTCAGTGTCAATAATCGGTTGTCAAATAGATACAAAATATTAAATTTCACCCAAAAGGGTGAATTCGATATAGAATTAAAAAATGTAATAATATACTTCTATTAAAAAGTTCTATTAAAAAACTGAAGTATGGTAACATTCCGGATAAACTGAACACTCTGTATGTTTGAAAATAATGTGGGATTATGAAGAAATAGCTATGGTGCAAGTTTTGTTTGAAACATTGGAGTAAAGCCATGGCCAACTACCCCATGTCAGAAAATATCCAACGCTTGCTGAGATACTAATCTAAAATTCAGGTTTGAAAATTAATTTTTGACGCGGCGTAGTTCCTTTCGGAAGCGTTTCAGGACACACCTTCATTTGAACTTTTCAGCTTAAAGTTAGCGATATAATCACACGGTGAAGTTTGATAGCCTACTTAGGATTCACCTTATATAGTGTTTAGCGGCCACCTAACCCAAGAATACAACAACATTTGAAGAGCATCTTCGTCCTCAAGTTTATAATATTTCTTCTGGAAAATTGTCCAGGTAAGAAGTGCTTTCTAGGAAGTCTAAATGAACTGCTCCTCAAAGAACAGTTCATTTAGAATAGAAAACAGACCATTGAAAATCTAGAACGCCTAGAAAACTTAGAGCTACGAACGCCTAGAAAACTAAAGAGCCTGAAAAGCCCAGAAGGCTTAGAAAGCTTAGAAAATTTAGAGAGTCTGCCAAGTCCAGAAAAATGTACAACACCCCATACACCCCTTCGTACATCACGTTTTTTAGCAGTTAATAGGTAACTAAAATATTACTTAGTACTACTAATGGTGTATACAGGGTGAATGGTAAATCAACTGAAACATTTAAGGTGTACATTAGCAGGATAAATATAGTTGAAAAATACAGTGTTAGCGTTACGAAAAACTTTGTGGGATCGCAGTAGGCAGCTGTGTGGAACCTTTTTCTGGGTAAACGAAGCTCTGAAATGTCTGCAAAGTGGAAACTCTAGGAATTCTAGCAAGTCTAGAACGTTTAGAACGTCTAGAACGCCTCGAAAGTCTAGGAAGGTCACGAAAGTCTACAGAGTGTCTCGAATGTCTAGAAAGTGTGTCGAAAGGCGAGGGAGTCCAGAAAGTTTAAAAAGCGTAGAAAGTCTACAAAACCCAGAAAAGCACCCAATACACCCATCCGTACTTAATCATTTTTAACAGATAAAAGATAACTCAAATTTTATTTATAATTTGTACTACTAATGGTGTATATAGTGTGAATGGTAAGTCAGCTGTAACATTTAAGGAGCATATTAGGATGATAAATGCAGATGCAAAATACAGTTCTAACGTTATGAAAAACCTTTTGGAATCGCCGCAGGTAGCTTTACCAGAAAATGGTTCCATTTTTTCTGATAAAAGAAAGTTTGATATGTCTGGCAAGTATGAAACCTCCAGGAATTTTAGAGGAATTCTAACTATATATGTAAATTTGCCATCTCTTATAGTGAATCGAAATTTTTTTTTCGGCAAAAAATTTTTTTGGGGATGAAATAGCCCATAAAAGTTGGGGTCGTGAAGTGTCAATTTTGTTGTTTCATGTAGAAGAAAGCAATAGTTTTAATGAAACCAGGGCAACAATGGAAAATGTTTGTCCTGGGAAAAGGTACAATTTGATCAATCTGATGAATTAACTTTTAGGGGATGGTTCAAATTGGAGATTGTTCACCCCCTTATGTACACTGAAAATGCATTAATCCTAGGAGAAATCGTGTTCATTAATTTTTTTGTGCGAAAATTACATATATCGGTGTGAACTTGATAAAACGAGTTTAGGATCAGCTACCACCCTATTTGTATTCTTCCAAGAAACACAAAAACACGTAAACTTGTATATGTATTGGTGTTTAAAAATTTTTTTCACATGTTTTGATAACACCCATATTACAAGAAAGGAAACAGAAAGAAAGTAGCAAATTACAGGGGCATCACACTTCTGAATACAGATAAGAAGATCTACGCCCTGGTGCTAAATGGAAAACTAAAACACCAAACAGAAGAAAATAGATACTTCCGAAGATTCAAATGGGGTTCGGGAAGGGACGACGCGTGATAGACAACATTGATATATTCAACAAGATAATTATGATAAAGAGCTAAGTAAAAAAGGAGGAAATTTGTATGCTCTTTTTGTCGAACCGAAAGCAGCATTTGATACGTTGGAAAGAAAGGACCTATGGAGAGAGATGAAGAAATGGGAGATAGTAGATCACTTGATGGTAAGACTGAACATACATACCATAATAAAATTGACAAAACATAATAAAGCTGTAACACAATGAATCAGAAACGATGTGGGCAGCATTTGATACGTTGGAAAGAAAGGACCTATGGAGAGAGATGAGGAAATGGGAGATAGTAGATCACTTGATGGTAAGACTGAACATACATACAATAATAAAATTGACAAAACATAATAAAGCTGTAAGACAATGAATCAGCAACGATGTGGACAGATATGTCCAATGATCCAAACGCTGTTTACAATACATCTGGCGGATATGAAGAGAATTTTGCGGTGGTGACAGTCTGGAGGTGTAGTAATATGGAGGGAGAAGATCTAGAAATTAGCGTATGCAGACTGCAGACGATATAGTTCTTCTAAAATGGTTAGCTATAGATTGCTAGATGGATTGATATGTAAAATTTCCAAGAGTAACACCTTTACTTGCCACCCCTTATCACGTAATATTTTTGTGTTTTTTAGCAGTCACCTTGTATAAATATTAGTCTTCATTGCTGATCTGCATTATAGCTTTGACAGCAACTGTTTTTCAAACTAAACTTAAAGAGTCCTTCATAATTCTGGATGTGATAAAGTTTCACCTTGAAGATAGGTATTTTTATCCCCTTGAAGCTGGCTATTTTCAAACAATAATAATAAGTTTCTAAAACGTTTATTCTTGACGTGAGTAAGCTTAAATAAAAACATTACCTTCGCCTTCGTGCACCCATTTGACAGATCTCTTCTTCCTGTTTACGTACATCGACTGTCCCTTACTAGTTTTATTGCTGATATCACTTAGCGAGCTGGATATCCTCTTGGCGAGTTCAACTTGTTCCTCCATCGTCGGGTGAAGTCCTTTGGCATAGAACGATGAGGAGGCGAAGGCTTTCCCTAGTAAACGTCATAATTTACGCGTGTAATAAGGCAATAAGTTAGCGGCTATGGTGTCTGTATGTACGTACTTGCTGATTGAGGTTGTATTTGAGGAGCATCATCCGCAGGTGTAAACAGTTTCTCCAGGCTAATTGCCGGTCGGGGTCCCTGGTTTTCGTCCTGAAAGATAAACACGGAAATAGGTTAACTGGCGCACGTGGAAATGCCGCTGCTGCAGCAATTAAGCGTGTGTCATGTCAAGGTGACTTGTGTTTACCGAAGACGATGTAATATCATCTCAGGAGAAGTTTCTGTGAGCTTGACGATTTATAAATTGCTAAAGCACAGCCAATTCCTTCGGGCATACAACTGTACCTAATGAATTGACAGAATAACAACACAAGTAGGAAAATGAAAGTTGCTTGTTGTGTATGTATAATAAACTAGACGTTGGTATGTCAATTTTTGGGATTTGTCAAAAGTTTGGACTAAATTGTATCAAATAATTTAAAATGTCACGCTTTGTGGATAATATAATTGATCTGTTTTTTGACTTAGTTCGTAGAATTTTTCATCTTTGTTATAATAAAACAGTATTAGCATTCTACAATATACTTTTTAATTCCCTTACACGTGTTTCGGTAAACTATCATTCTCAAAGGGTGTATGGCAATATAAACATATTGCTATGGTGTTGTCTAGTCGTCTCCTAGGCAGGCTTCAGACCTCTTCGTCCAGTACATCCAGCAGCGAAGAATTTATAAGATCATCTGTACATTCATTAGAGGTACGGTTTGTTTGCGTTTGTAAAAAAAATGAAATATTATTCTGTGACGTCATGTGATGGTTGTGTTCAATTATGTATTTGGCGTAGTTTGGCTTGAGTATATGTCTGTATTTATAGCAAGATGCATACTTGCTCTTTGTATCATTATCGAAATATTTGTCCAATATACACGTTTCCTCTTTAGCGTTGAAGTTCTAAAAATGTTTGTGTGACTTATAAGTGATTTTTATATTTGTTTGTTTTATTAAGTATGTTTGCTTTTTGTCAGATATATTTCCAAATTATAGAATAGAAACAACACCATAACAACAACATGTTTATATTGTCGTTTGAGAATGATAGTTCAGTCTATCGAAACACGTGCAAGGGAATTAAAAAGTGTATTGTAGAACGTTAATCCTAATTTATCGCAACAAATATCTGTAGGTAATTCCTGAAACAGAAATCAAAGAATGCTTTGGAATTTGGCCACTAAATTATCTGACTATGAATTACGTTTTCCAAAATAATTCTTTCCAAAAAATACCAAAGAAATCACCATCCTCTGGTGATAAATTTTGGAAACATATTTACCAACATGTTCATACAGATAAGGCAAGAAGTTTGAAAATTTGGAGTTGAATATGGTAGGGAACTAAAAGATAAACATATTTTTAATAAGCTGGTGGTTCCGGTTATACCGGAAGTTGACGACAGCTTTAATTAAAATAGAATGACACCAATTTTAATTTTTTTTCTTAATGGATGTATGCAAATGTAGGCAAATGTATTAACTTTTGTAATACATTTGCCAGGCCTAAACTTAATAGTTTTCGAGATATTGATTTTTTTCGCAACAATTATGCAACTGCCGCAACACTTGAAAAATCGAATTTTCATTACACTTTTCAGAAATACACCCGGCGGAACATTCTTACCTACATTATTTACAAAATTGAATTTTGAAGTAAGAAAACTTTAAATCACAAAAAGTGATTTTTTTAAAGGACACCCACCAAATATTTTTATCTTATCGAATGTAGAATTAAAATCCTCGTTAAACGGCATTAGGTTTCACTGTAACTGAAATGTATCCTCTTCCGATTATGTAAAATTTTTCGAGCTCTTGCTGCAGAAGCGAGCCTTTGACAATACATTCATCTATTGTAAATTGGGTTGCCTACAAATTGGTTACCAATTTGGACGTATATGTAACTTAGGTTGGTTGATTGCATATTTAGATTAAAAAATTAATGCAGGTATCATTTGGAAATCGAGCTATCAAGATATTTCACATGTTTAGCTCTTGACAACGTTGACAAGTTCTTACTGAGTTCTAGCACGGTAACTAACAATTACTGCAATGTTGATATTCTGAATTTATTTATTAATCATGGTAGATGTCAAGAAATGGTAAGTAAACCTTCAGGACCTTTAACGAAAAATATCCGAATTTTCCGCCGCTTAATAGAACAAAATTCAGAAGGTTACAATCTAATTTTATAAGTCATGGGAACGCAACTGGAGCAATACGAAAAGCTAAACCAGTCACGAATGACGAGAACACTGTGACTGCGGTTTTAGCTTATTTTCATACTAATCCAAAAACGCCTGACTTCGTGCAGCCGTAGCTGATTTGGACATATCTCGTTGCTCAATGCAGAAGATTTTAAGGAAAAACGAATTTCATCCTTTTCAATATTCTCCAACTACAGCGATGCATCCATAAGATGCAGACGCATGTGTCTAATTATGAAAATTCGGTTTTCAAAATGTTGCTGCGGTTGCATAATTTTTGCGAAAAAATTAATATACAAAAGACCACTCATATCGCAAAAGTTAATAGTTTATTTTCTGTTGAGAACATCAAGAGCTTCTGAAAACAGTTTCTAGTTTTGTGACACCATTGCTAACATCTGTTATTTATACGATATTATTCCTGAAGCTAAATCGAAATCGGTAGCCTTTAGTGACTTTTGGAATATTACGGTACGTTGACACAATTTGTTGAAAACATTAAACTTTTTCGATTAGATTAGGTGGGTGGGTTGCGAGAAAGACGATTCAAAGATGAATCGCAGTTTGAGAAGTTAAATACTTCATATCAAAAACAAATCAAAAAGCCAGTATGATGACCCCTAGATACAATAGGAATGGAACTTGGTATAACAAAATATACCAGTCAGTTTCTTTAAGCAAGAAAAGTCAAGAAAATGTTCGTTTATTAAATGCTTTTCAAATTAAAACTGTCATGATATAAGCAACATTTTGGGGAATGGTCTCAGTAAATTCGATCAGTAACATCAGTAAAGTCAGTATGTTAGTAATAGTAATTGATCAAGTATTTTGTGCTAAACAATTTCTTGTGCCAGCCCTCAATTACACAAATCCTCGCCTTGGTAAGAATTAATTAAGTGAAAGTATACTTAAACTCTCTAAATAGCTACCGTCTAAGCAGTTAACAGCATGTTTGAGATTTTTTACGCAGTTTGCGATCTCAAGCTCCATTTTCGAAGAAAAGTTATATAACATAGTACATGTTCATAAATTAATATGATGATGATGTTCCCTAAAAGTTCCAAGCAATATTTTGTGCTTTCCCTAACGATTGTGCTACTATGGATTTACAGCTAACGTATGTTTACAACAAATATAATATTGAAGATTTTCAACATGACATTTTCGCTTATTTGAAGAGCGTCAAGTGACTGACTAAATGGAAGGAAAGGTGCGTAATTATATTTATAGAAACAGGCTTAATCAATATATTACTTAGTTAAGTAGTAATAGGCAATAAAGAAAGTCTTCACTACTATTTGTTAAACTTCACTCAATTGTGAAGTTTAACAAATGGTATGAAACTTCTCTTGCTTTTGGCAGGGTTATCATATTTTATTTATTAACAGTTTTTCAATTTGCAATTTCTCCATGGCACATTTTACTTATGGTCCCGCCCTGTTGTATTTCATCACATAATTACTTAATAATATAACTTATTGATGAACATTAAACAACTAGTTGCAAAATAGACTGTTTAAGAATCAAATAGTTGTCATGTTACTTCAAGTTTATATTATAGGTATTGGTTATTTTATTATACTTGTTGGTAGAAAAAGAAATCATAAATTTGAACTAATTTCTTGTAATGGAGATTGGAACCAATGTATATACTGATATTAACAACTTTAAACAATTCATTAGTAGATGGTTTTGACTACTTTAATCTTCACTTTATGAAGTATCCAAAATGGTATAATTACGCGCATTGAAAACCTTATAGACACTCCATTAAACTGGTTCATCTGCCTCCTTCATTGTTTGGAATTAGCACTAAGGCATCTTTTTTCGAGCTTAAGGATAAGTCCATTAGCCCAAGATGTTCAAGTGGACTTATTGGAAAAAAAACATAAAAAGGTACTACAGTACCTCTTGTAAATTTCAGGGCAATTGTAACCCCATAATTTCCTGCATTGACCGCTGTACAAAGCCGTGGCGATTTAAAACATATGTTAGATATTTTTAACGCTATCCGTGCTGACCGCTGTCTTTTGGAATTTGAAGACCGCTGTCTAGGATTCATAAACTTGGCCAGGTGGATGACTTTATCGGGAGGTTATATATTGCAACAGAAAAGTCAACAAAGGAGCCACAAAGATGTTACTTTTTACCACAAGTTACTTTTATTCCAATGGTTTATGTTCCAATGAACATCACAGTAAGAAACAAGCCAAAATGTTATGAGGGAAGCAAACATTTCTTTGAGCTCGTAAAGAGGACCAGGCAAGTCGTTTTATGCGTTAATGTATTTATAAGTTAATGTATGTAAGACATAGAATAATCCTTCTACAGATATCTACCAACAATACAAAGCTGAAATCGATGCAGTATTGAGGCGTAGCTCCTTTTTTCCCATACGGAAAACTTGTTACTTTGCATGCTGGTAGATAATGGAACCATACGTCACAGAACATTTTCTGCAATAGATGAGGCGAGAAAGGCAAATGGCCTTTTGCGTAAATTTGCAGTGCCTTCCATAGATCTGAATGAAAACAATTATTGGGGAATATCGTTAGAAAATGTTACAATTCTCCTGCACTTTTGTCAAGTTTACAGGTCAAAAACTGGTCAACATGTCAATAGAAGGTTTAAAGCAACATCTAAGCTATCTAAGCATCCCTGTCATAGCCAGGCAGTTGAACGACTTGTGCATGATGTAACATACTTTTCATGTTTTATTTTTAAACATACATTTTAAAGATATAATCTCGTGTAATTATTGTGGACACTTACTTAATTCATTTGAATTGTAATTTTTAAGCTTGTTCTTACTAATTAGCGTTTATTTACTTAAATAAATACTTAATTGAATACTTAATACAAAATGTTCATTTCTAGAACATCTTGTGATCCAGGTTACGCAGATTCAAAGCTCTACTAATCGGAAGTATTCCACATGGAAGACCATTTTATTATCCACAAACGCCTACAAACTTATATTCTAAATGTCGCGCAAACGCCTGCTTTTTCGATTTATTTTAAACTAATATTCAATTTGTTATTTTCTTTAGGACGATCTAGATCTGATTGACGATCTAGATAGGTTTATGATGATCTAGATTTTCGTCGTGGTGAAAATCTAGATCATCATAAACCCAATATTTTAATTTTATATTAAAGAGTAGACAATTTCTAAAAACATCCCCCTACAAAATTATATCAATTTCGCTCATTTCCTGCCTGCTTTATGCTAACAACTGAACTCATTTCTGATTTTTATATTTTTAAACTTTGAACCGTTTTGGCGCGAATCCGCAGTGCCCAAAAAATTCGGAAAAATTCGGAAAAATATCGTAAAATCGTATTTTAATGCCTAAAATCAAGGTAGGATAGGGCAGATGTCAATTTTGATTTATTTTTAGAGAACGCTGCATATTAATGCAGTGATTCTCAATCGCTGGTCCGGCGGACTGGCACCAGTCCACGAAAAAATTAGACCGGTCCTCAGGGATTTTTACCTTTCCACGTTAAAAACATTTTCTTATTAAAAAAATAACGATAATAAAAGTTTGTACTATATTTTTATTATTTATGTTTACGTTAATGCCACAATTTTAGGATATAGAATCCATAATTTTGTCTTTTTTCCTATGAAAAAAACTTTTATCCGGCACTACAACCAGGAATATTTAATATATGGGTTTAATTTTTGGCCCAAATCTACGGACGAAGATGTACGTCCGATGTGTATCATTTGCCATTAACTTTTTATAAATAATGCTATAAAATTATCAAAAATGTTGCGATATTTGAAGTCTAAACATTACGAGCTGGAAAATAAACCGCGTGCATATTTTAAGCGTAAAAACAAGGGTTAGGATTACAAACGGAAGCATTTAAACAACACTTTGTTCAGAATAAGTTACCACTAAAATGCTCACACCTACTTGCACTTTGGATTGCTAAAACCAAAAAATCATTTACCATTGGAGAAAATTTAATAAAACCAGTTTTAATAGACGTTTCTTTAGAACTGTCTGGATCCTCGGCTGCTGATAAAATCGATTCTCTTATGTAATGATACTATAAGAACAAGAATCGAAAAAATATCAAAGAATGTGGAATACCGGTTAATACACAAGATAAAGGAATCAAGATTTTTTCAATACAAATTGATGAATCATGCAAAAATTCTTTAAAAGCCGTATTAATTTGCCACGTTAGATATATTGATTTTATTTTGAAAGAAATAAAAAAAGAATTATTGTGTTGTATAGAATTGGCTTCATACACAATAAGTGATGATTTTTAGCACACTCAATTCTTATGTTATTAAACACTCCTTAGAATGGAAAAACTGCGTAAGTGTGTGTACCGATGAGGCGGCTAATATGGTTGGTCTATATTGTGGCATTACTAAAGGAATTCAGCAAGTAGCCAATTCTAATTTACTAATTACCCGCTGTATAATCCACAAACAACATTTACCAGCGAAAAGTCTATGTACAGAATTAAATGAGGTTTTAGCGGAATCTATGAAACTTATTAATTTTAAAAAAATAGCGATATAAACAGTAGGTGATTAGCAGTATTTTGTCAGGATGTTGGTTCGCAACATGAACAATTCTTACTGCATATAGAAGTTAGATGACTCTCGCGAGGCAAGCTTTTAAGCAGGCTTTTTGAATTAAGATGGAAGTAGAAATATTTTTAATAGAGAAAAAGAATCCTTTAAGAAATCATTTGTATGATGTAGAGTGGGTTGAAAAATTAGCATATTTAAGTGATACATTTTCATATATCAATTATTTAAATTTTAGTTTACAAGGAAGTGCAATAAATGCGTTTCATTTATTTAATAAAATAGATGGATTTAAGAAAAAAAATATGTTTTGTTGGATAAAGTAAATAATAATAATATTGATATATTTAATAATTATTTTGATTTTGTTAATTTAAACTTATCAAAATTAAATATAATCATTGTGCAACACTTACAGTCTTTAAATAATAGTTTCGAAAGATATTTGGCATCTGAAAAAACCACGTGTGAAAGGAATTTGTGGATAACAAATCCTTTCAAAACACATGATAGTAGTAAATCAAATTTAAGTAACAGAGAAACTAGTTTTCAACAATGTCTATAGATAAATTTTGGATCAAAATGAAAAATTAATATCCATCTCTATACCATAAAGCAATGAAAATGTTAGTCC
>JAWQRJ010002490.1:0-13438 GCA_033557515.1 Diorygopyx duplodentatus | reverse complement strand
ATGTGTTCTCAATGCTAAACATTTATTGTAAGTTTTTGTTGAAGTATTTAAATGTTAACGTTATATGAATAAAGTATTCCAAATCTCTGAATCAATGCTTATTTAATCAAAATGTATATATAATTTATACAATTTTGCAAAATGTGTGTGCTTTTTTGCATATGATAATGCTTTTTTGCGAAATCGATATGCTTTTCCACTGTTTTTAATGCTTTTTAATTCGGGCTCTAGTTATAACAATGTTATGATCTGATAAATCACTGTCCACTACTTTGAATTCTTGTATGTTTATTTCATTATTTGTGATTATTATTATTATGGATATTGTTAACAGTTTGGATACTGTTGCAATAAAAGGTTTTTTGTTCTTTGGGCTCAAATGCAATTTTCCTATTTATAGCATTAGCCTGAACGTTATAAAAATATTAATGTAGGTTGAAAATATTTCATCTAGGTGCAACTCTGATTGAGAGACATCTTAAGAACCACAAGCAACCAATGTTTTGACCAATTTTTAGTTGCATAGTTATTTATTTATTTATCCATTCCTAATTGTAACTAAAGCAGATGAAGGTTCTACAACTTTTATAAGAAATGCACAAGAACTACTTATTTTAATTTATAATAAATCAGGTCTAATTTTGACTGATGCCTCCATGAAGAGATTAAAAACAAGGTTTACGTATTGCTTTAAAATAACTCCGAAAAAGTTTGCAAAATACCTTTCAAATGAGCTCCCATCCGTACGTCCATGGTAGTAGGAAATGGGTGCTATTTTGATCAAAGCGTACATTTCGTTAGCCCATCTGATTCCTCAAAATTTTAATCCTTTAATTTTATCTGGTCAGAAGTTGTGAAGGAGTTTGTAGAGTTTGTAGTTCTACGTCGTATGTATTTAAAACCGAACGTTTGCTTAGGATCCCTTCCTGACTTTCGGTGACCTACCCAGGAAACGTAAATAAGGGATCTTTTGCTGAAAGGACGAGTAGATCTGTGTTTCTATGGTAGAAACGTTAAAAGCGTTCGCATGCGGCAAATATTTTTGAAACGTATTTCAGACATCCTGTTCACTTCATCCACCGTAACACTTTCAAAAGGACCTCTTGTATGGACAGAAAAGTTAAATGTAAATAATTAGTAAAGAAATTGTGTATTTACCACGATTATCGAAAAAAAATTGCAATAGAAGCATAAAATAAAAATAATTTGTCTAAAGTTTATTTGTATTAACTTAAATACGTATAACTAAAATTTTAAATGATAACTTTTCCAAGTCAAAGGAAAATGTCGACTTCAACCGAAAGTATTTATTGCCTCGTAAAAACCCAACTTTAAGTCCACAATTTAAAGTAGAACTCTCAAAACTGTAAGAGACATCTATGGTTTTCTCTAGGGAAGATAAATTATCCACTCAAAGAAAATTGTCGAAGAACTCTCTGGGTCCGTGCAAATATAACTCTTTTCGTTTTCCACTGAATTCCCCTCCAGAATTCAAGGAAAAGCGTCAATAAATTCGTCCCTTTGAACTTATCTTTTACGCCACAGCTTCTTTGCCCCTCCGATGGTCATAGATTAGTTACTGCTTAGTAAGTTGTATGCCCGACATACTTTTCCGATAAAATGAATTTTAATCTAGAGTTATTACGGCTCCTGCAGGCTTGAATATTAAATTCCAGCGTCACCTGTCTCGTGAATCTTCGGGGGGGAAGGGGGGCAGATGTAATCAGTAAGTGCGGCGCGAAACAATTCCTTTCTTCGTTTTTTTTTTCTTCTACTTCCGTTGCGTCGAGATACGGAGTTAAGAGGACGGTTTTAAAGTTTCAACTTTTAGCTCGCCAAGAAAAACGGATCCGCAGATTGAAATTAATTTGAATTTGGTGCGGAGAAAGTTTTTTCTGCTGATTGCTTTCCGTTGTTTTCCACGACGGCCGGGATTAATTAGAACGTTTGATAATTTAATTACGGTGGATTCGGAGGCTTCGAACTCGTTATTTTCAGTTTAATTTAGACCGAAGATTTTTGAAGTATGCTCCTTGCTCTGAATCGCTACCATGTTTTTTTCGCATTTAATTCTTAAGCTTAAAATGGCAGGATAAACTTTTTAACGTTAGTGATAGCCATTCATAAAGACTATGTATGCTTTAACTCGCAAAAGTGAAATGTATCTTATTTCACAAAATATTTTTCAATTGAACGAAGTGGAGACCATCGAAGTGGAGATCACACCATCGTGCATCGTCCTGAAAGGAGGCAGTATCGAAGATGCGGAGATCAATTTAGCAACTCCAAAGGAAGTAGTCAGCTCCAGCAAAAGACGAATATTGAACACCTGGACCCCACTTGGTAACAGGAGAGGTCTGAAATCGATTTTCTAAAGCTAAACCTGCGAAGTTTAATAAACGTTTTCTCTTAGAAAGCGTTCTCAATATTTATTCCATCAAAAATTCTAAACCCCTTTCCATGAAACATAAAATTAGAGAATACCGGGGTTGTAAATTTCGGCATTTGCTAATTAGTAAGTTTAATACTTAGACCCATTAAGGGTCTAAGCCATAAAGTTACTAATTAGGAAATACCAAAATGGATGGTTGTAAACTCGTAGCAAGGATTGAAAATGTCAGAATGGAATTTGAAAACCGATTGTATTACTGGTTACAAAATAATGGACACTATTTTGAACATTTGATTAAAGAAAAACTGAAATATTTTTTTAGCTTATAAGTGGAGATTGGTAATTTCTAAATAGTTAAACATAGAAAACTGTGAAATTTCATTGGTCCACTCGAAAACATTTTCAAACCACATCAACTCAACGTTGCATTCGTGTACCTCAAATTTCATTTAATAAAACTTTCAATTACGCCGCTCGGATGCCGTTCAACATTCCGCCGGAAACACTGGAGGATTTCTTCGTTTGCCTAGCGCAATATTAAAAACACACTTTTAATTTCGTATTCTCGAAACGGCAATGCCCAAACTTACTGCTGAAAATTTAACTGGCTTCAAGGCTTAATTTTTATCTGCGATGCTCAGGAGCTGAATTAATCAAGAAGTAGACCCGAGCTTTACGATCGTTCTGGAGCAAGGCGTAAAATATGGACGTAAAACGAGCATTAAATGGACTGTTCTAGATTTACGCAGCATCAAACACCTGGATTGTTACGTTTTATTGCTGGAGCGCGAGGAAGGATAAAAATTCGCAGGTAATTTGAGAAGAACAAACTTTATTTTTAAGGAATGCAATTTTTAGGATAGTCAAGCTTTAAGGAGACTCGCAGAATTAGAAACTTTAAAACAAAGATTTCTGTAAAATAAAAAAAAACTTAAAACAAAGTTCGATGGCCAATGTAAAAATTTATGTTATAATAAAAATACTAAAAATAGTCGACAAGGACTGGTAAGAGTAGTACATTTAGTACATTAAATAAAGCAAATAAAAGAAGTTTAAAGCTTTTTCTTTCTATTTCACCACATTTGCAAGATGGAACATCGAATATATATGTTAACGTTATTTTAATTTGTTGCCTTTTAAACTTTAATATTCAAGTTTTATAGTGTAATTCAACAAATTTCACTGAAAGTTTAACTTTAAATTTAACTTTATAGTTACTTATTTTTTGTACTTTCCGATCTACAAGACTTATTTAGAAAAATATTGTACTTGCGCTTTAAATACGTATGATTCGTATGTTTGTTATGATTAGAAAAATATTTTTTTCCAACTTACTCAAGGGGATTTTTTCCACCAAATAATTTGGTGGAAAAATCAAATGTTATTAATTCACAGTTTTAAACTGCTTCTACCAATGTTAAGAATCTTCATCATTATTAATTATTATCATTATTGTATATTACAGCAGTTGAACATGCTGTGTATTACATATCACGTTGTATCTGCCCCTGCTTTTATTCCAAAAACAAATTTATTTTTATACAAAATTGAAGCACTTGTACATTCAACATGTGTGTCCCTTAAACGCTCTATTTGCTTTGAATGGCAGCAATTCCAGAGTCAATTTGTCCAGGTGCTTACAAATCGACTGCTTTTCTAGACAATTTCGATACACATCGACATTACTGCTACGAATTGGGTTATTGGAAAACACAACATTTATGTCGCCGTAATGGAAACGGGTACTTACTGATATCCTATTATGACTTGTAAGCCAAACATCCCCATCTTTGGCCGGGGTAGACGTTGCAAGATCGTCTTTGATGGACTGTCGAACTCTTCTTAGACTGTAGAAATCCAACCCAGGGCCGTCATCGGCGACGTTCAAAAAATTCTCTTCGTCGTTAACGAACCGTTTCTTTCTTGTGTGGTTCTTCAAAGAGTCGTACTCGTTTAGGATTCTCACGATTTCTTCCCTCGTGATTCCGCCCCTTAACGCGTTGTAAAAATTGTTTTCAAAGTCGCGTTTCAGCAAGAACTCTTCTTGAAACTCGGCGGTTATCAGTCTGTACACGTAATGGGCCAATAAGATTTCCGTGAGGAAGATGAACAGCACACAACAAACTACCCTCAACGTGTAACTGGGGTTGATTTGGTAGTAGGCGAGGCGTGGTTTTGGGATGTCCGGCTTTTGAACGTCCGTGGCTGACATCGTGGTGTAAACTTTACATTTCGCGATGTATTTTTACGGTGGTTGGTACGCGTCTGGGCGTCGCGACGGCTGGAGCGTTACTGAGCGCCGGCTTTGTTGACGCTAACGACGCTGGCGACGGAGCACGTGTTGGAGAATTGGAAACTTCGCGAGCTTTGAAGTTCGGAAATTTCGGGGGTAGTAACAAGCAATAAGGCATAAGCTGAAGTTTTCCCACTAATTAAAGGAAACGGTCCACCTTTTAGTTTAAGAGTTTTAAATAAAAATAAAAACAAATTATGGACTGAATAGGTTTTTTTTGCTTAAAAACAATCTGTTCTGAAAACTTAACTTTCATAACAAGTTTAAGAAAATCCACACGGCACGGAGCTAGGTAGTAGGTATAGTGGGAAACTTAGTTATCAAAGCTCCAGTTTTAGTTTAAAAGTTTGTACCGAATTTGGTAAAGGGATTGATTTGACCTTTGGAAAAATGTTCAGACAAAAATGAATTTTTTTTACAAGTTTTCTAACTAACTAATGTTCGTTTGCATTAGGGGTGGGTAGCGTATTTCATGCTCTATCCAATTGTCGGTCCCCCATCGCCTGTTACATAAAAATTTAATTTATCAGCATTTTCAACACACCTTTGGAAACCTTTTTTTTGTTTCCAAGAACTTCTAGCGATCTCTTTTCGTTAATATCCAATTTTCACATCCAAATGCTGAGACTGGCAGGTAGGTGGTTTTATCTAATGTTAGTTTGGTTTTCTTGGAGATTTGTTGTTTAGGAGTATTATATTTAGTGCTTGGTACAATCTTAGTACCAATCTTATCCAGTATTTTCTAGTCTGTTGTTCAGTTGGTTTCCAATATTTCCTTCACTGTTTATAATTGTGCCTAAGTATTTGTATTTCTGTTTGCTCTACCATTTTATTTCATAGCTGTATATACATGGATTTCTGTGCTTCCTTGCTGCTTGTAAATATCTTCATACAGTGGGTCTTTTCGATGTTAAAATTATTATCATTTTTTATACTCGTCATTAATAATAACCTTTTGATCTTTAGCTAAACATTTTGTCATAGGGTTTAATATTTTTGCATAATCTTTTATAAATTTTCTATAATATCCTAAAAGTCCTGTAAATGATTTTCTTTGAGTTTTTGTTTTAGGTAAAGGATATTTCTTAATTGCTTCAATCTTTGATGGCTCAGATTTGACACCTTCACTTGTAATTAAATGACCTAAATATTTTAATTCTTTTCTTAAGAATTCGCATTTATCTACGGAAATTTTTACTCCATTTTCTTGTAATCTTTTAAATACTTTTTCTAACCTGTCTTTATGTTCTTGTAATGATGTTGAAAATATTATTATGTTATCAAGATACACGTGGCATATTTCGTCTGTTAATCCTCTTAATACTGTATTGATTGTTCTCTGAAATGTTGACGGGGCATTACATAAACCAAAGGGCATTCTATTAAATTCGTACAAACCTTGATCGGTTGTAAAAGCTGTTTTATCTTTATCTTGTTCTCTTAACTCAATTTGGTGCTAACCAGAGGGCAAATCTAAGCCAGTAAAATAATATACTCTTCCTAATTTATCGAGGATTTCGTTTATATTAGGTAATGTGTAATGTGTAATTTAACTTTTATAGTTTTGTCATTTAAACATCTACAATCAATTACTAGTCTCTATTTTTGTTCTCCTATAGCGCCTAATTTCTTTGGTACTCGAGATACTGGGAATGACCATGGGGAATTACTTTCTCTTATAATATTCTGGTCCATAATTTTATTAATTTGCCTTTTAATTTCTAATTTCTGGTTATATGGTTACCTGTAAACAAAGGTTTCTGATAAACAAGGACATTATCATTTAAATTGATTTCCTGTTTGACTTTTGCATGAAACGTTAAGGAAATATTATCGTTGTGCATTATTTCGTAATATCTACACATTAAATTCTTTATTACACTTATCTCTTCTGAATTTAGATGATCAATTTCTTTAAATTCAATCTTTTTCAATCTTAAATTCAATCTTCAATCTCTTTAATTGTTCTCATCTGAATATTTTTTATTTCTTTTAATGTTAAACTTGAAATTTTATCTTTAATAGGATAATTCATTTCTTCTACGAATATTGGTTCTGTATTTAGCTTGACCGGATATTCATTAAAGTTTGTTACCTCCACTAAGGGTTCATCGTTCTTGACTGTTACTAATGAGTCAGGGATTTCTATGCCTTTCAATAATTCAATATGATTTAAGATAAACTGACCTTGTTTTTGTTGAATTTGTACTTTGCTTATCTGTCTTATTCTGGATGGGATTTCTATAGCGGGATTGTTCAATTTAAATGCATAATCAAAACTCGAAACAGCATTATAAACATAAAATCGTAAAAACACCATATGCAATGCTTGCATATGGAGTTTCTAGGATTATATGTTTATAATTTAAGTTCGCGTTTAGCATTTCTAGAATATCGCTACCTAATAATTCCATCTTATTTGTCGAAAAAATCTATAATACTGAAAGTATGCAGATGGTTTGGCTCATTAAAAATTTGTAAACTCGAGATTTGAATTTTATAATCGTTTTGCGTGACTCCATGCATTGTTTTAATTAAATAAGGTTGATAAAAAACATCTTGAAAATAAATTTCTACCATGTTTTGTGATAAACTTGAACCTGATCGATTAATATTTTTGCATTATTTAATTCAGGGATAACTGTATAGGTAACCTGTTTAAATTTTGCATATTTAACTCTATCGTTTCGATATTGTTTCCGAGGCTCCTTCGCAAATCCTCATTTGCTATTTCACCTGCATTTTCTGCTTATGAAATGTCGTCTTCGATATTTTCTACATTATCGGGTGGTGGTTCACAATACTGATAATATTGACAAGTTTCTTCTTCATAAAATACATCATCATCAAGTTCTACATTATTCATATCATGTCTTGGACGTTTTGGTGGTACTCTTAAATTACTGATTGCTTTATCTACGTCCATAGGTTGGGGATATCTGACATTTGGATTAAAACCCAACTTTTTAAATGTTGTATTACCTGGTGGTCTATAATTTATATTTCTCATCATCATAGGTCTATTCTGTTGGAAATTCGGAATAAACGTGCGATATGGTTGATTAAAATTTCTGTTTTTATTTGTTTGTTGCGGAGTACAAATGTAGAGTAACGTTCTAAGTATAACTGGATTGCTGTTGCACGGAGCGGTGCTCTTTTATACAGTTTGTTTATCTTATGCTGACTGGACACTTTATTCTGTCGACGCAGCAATCTCTGTACGCTTCCTATTGTATATTTCCTCCTTGGTATATTTCTTTCCCTTCTAGAGCCCTCCATATTGCTCCTCTCTTTGTAGAGTACTTAGTTGAAGGCTTTCGCCATATCTATGAAACACAGAAAAAGTTGTTTATTTTGATTTGCTTCGCTTTGTTCATCCAGTAGCTGTCTTCTACTTTCCTTCTTAACTTTGTTTTAATAACCCTTTTAGAGATTTTTTGCGCTACGCTGAGAAGAAAAAGTCATCTATAATTTTGGCACCTCTTTGTGCTTCCTCTTTTATATATTGACACGATTATCGCGTTTATCCAATTCTTATCAGTACTGCTTTTTTGCAAGCTAGGTTTATGATTTTTAACCGTTTGACCGTTTGAGTTTTCACCGAATCTATTAATGAACTTTATCACTTCACGTCCTCTGATATTATTTTCTTCCATTGGTGTTCTCTTTCTGATCGTTTCTTTCTCTTCCTTGTTTTCGGAAAACGCAATAGAATGTGCGTTTTCTGAAAATTGTAAAACATCCCTCGCATTTTCTTAGCCCTTTTAGAATTCTTTAGAATAGTGTCACGTTGTTCCCGCTTTTCTTTTCATTATCTGTCCGAAAGTGTCCAGCTTTTCTTTCTTGCTTCTATACTAGTTTTTGACATTGTTTCTTTGTTGTTTGTATATTTTTCATTTCTCTAGCTTTCTGTCCTTAATGTATTCTTTCGAGCACAACTTTTTCTTCCTAGCTTTACACTTGATTTCTTCATTCCACCAATATACTTGTTATCTATTCCCTTTATGTATATAGCTAACGCATACTTCTTTTGTTCTTGAGAAGGGAGAGGAAGTGAAATTCAGGATCAGCCACTCTTAAAATAATATTTACCGTAAAATAATAGGTTTACATCAAACTACCAACTTATCCATATATATTTTTTCACTCATATTAACCACTCATATTAACCATAGGTTGTTCAATGAAAAGTATGGCAGTTAAAAACAATAATAATTAATTTATTTGTCAAAAACACATACATAAAGAATACGTAGGAAAAGTGCTTTCAGCTCATAAAGTGACTAATGAAAATAAGAGAGAAAGTTAAGTCACTCACGTTCCTATAATCTCAAATGAAACAACAAAAATGTGTCTAAATTGATTTGGTAAAGCCTCAGTCTTTCTGCTTGCAACAGGTGAAAGCCTTAGTCTTTCTGCTTGCAACATTGGTGGTGCAGTACCATTTTCAGGCTAATCTCAACATTTTGTAAAAAAAAAATCCACTAAAAACTGCAAAAAACTGGTAACATAAATGAAACATCTTCGACCAAATGAAAACGAGATTTCCCACAAGAAGTATTTGGCATGAAAATATCACAAATATTTGAATTTTTACTTGCGATTCACAAATAGGATACAAAGATATGATACGACGACTAGGAGTCAACGAGAAACACAAGTTTTAACATCAAATGACTGTATCTCCTTGCCACACTATAATGAGATCCTTCAAAAGTAAGTATATTCAATTAGAAGTAACTAAAAACCTTACAATAAAAACTAATATAAAATGCTAAATTGTCTAGGTATGTAGGTAACTAACAAGAAAAGTTCCAGAAGTTGGTAATATAAAATTGGGATCCCTTTTCTCTTTCCCAGGTAATAGCATGAAAGCGTTCAAGGTGACATTCCGCACAAAGTCTCCTTTCATGCTGTCCACATATGGGCTTTTTTGCAAAGAGAGCACCACATTTTTGACATTCTCTTCTTCTTGCTTGGGCAAACACTACAGTATTTTCACGGCTACAGCTTGTTCACGCACACCTTCAACATTCTCATAATGTTCCCCTGAAAATACTGTTGTTGGTGTGATTTGCAATATTTTCTCAATTACACTCCTGACATCTCTGGGTAAGCGCTGTCCCAATATTTCCCCATCCAGGGTTTTATGAGCTCGTCAGCTAGCTGAACCAAGAATCTTGATAGAGCTTTTCGAATCTTGGCAGAGCTTTTAATAGTTTTGAGCAACGTCTTGAGTTGGAAGTCCCCAACGTCTTGAGGTACAATGGCCGAATTCTTATAAAAATTGTGCAAATAGATTACATAAGCATTATAGCACACAATGTTCAGCATATTGAAGAAAAAACATTGAGGCCAGCGCTTCGTTCTCCTTACTACATTGGAATTGTGACAGCACTGATCAAAAGCATCAACTGCTCCTTTGCTTTGGTTGTAGCAGCTTATCTCAGACTTCCCACTCTGACCAGAGCTTCGTCATCATGCATTGTTGACAATAGTGTTAAATTATATTTGCTTGAGGAGCATAGGAAACTCCAGTGATGTCCTCAGTGTGGATGAAGACACAGGATCCAGCTTGGCGCTTTTTGAATTTAGGGGCGATTAAATGGAACAATATGGGGGTGTTTACCTAAGCTGTTCAGACCATCTTTTGTTTTTCCAAAAAAATGCATCGCCTAGATATCCTGAAAAAACCGAAAATCGACATTTTCTTCAAATGTGAATATTTTCCATATTATTTATCGTATCAAAAAAATTCGATGGAGAAAGTTGTAGATATCAAAATATTCTGTAAGATAGATAATAAAAAATTTTTTTACCTTCCACTAGTTTCGAGATGTGACCCGAAGTTGTATTTTTTAAAAATAGAAACCATAGTTGATTTTGACATTTGACAGATTATTAAATTACTTGATTTTTTCCCTTTCCAACGATGTAAGGTTCGAGATATTTATCTTTCATAGTTTAAGAATAGAAAAGAGAAAAGTAGGGGAAAAGAAACGAGCATGAAGAAAAATCGTATTCTACACAGATTTTAACCCACATCACACCATCCATGATTGAAACAAAAGACTACACATCTATAGAAGTTGACACACAAATGAATTGAGATTAAATATTCCATTAATCTTGCCAGAACATTATCAGTAGAGAAGAAACTCCTTCCTTAAATTTAATTATAACCCACTACGTACTTTTGTATTTATTTAAAATAAATGGCTTGAACGCATGTAGTATAATAGTTCTTGCACTGCGACATTGTAAGAAATCGGCGTATGCCGTGTCGGAATAAATATAATAAAGCTGTACGATAGAACTATAAATTAACGTAGCTATCGACCAAATAATCTCATGAAATAATGTGAAACGTATTGCGCACGAACTTTACCGAAGTTAACGTTATCAGGAAAGTTTATAATAGCAATAAAGTCTGACTAGTTTCGTTGATTCGATAAACTGCAACTTGTTAGAGCTTTGAGTTGTTTGCGTTGTGTGTATTTTCCTTTAGAAGGTTTATTACTCCAACCTACTTCTTTTATTAGTTGTTACACGGGTGAAAATAAAATTGTTTTTATTGTAGAAATGATCCTAAATACGATAATAAATTTTTATATCACAATTTCAGCTCAGATCGAAAACAAAAAACAAATGAAAATGAATTTTTGAATATCAGGGTACCAGCGACATCTGTAGCCTGCATCAGAAACTAACATTAACTTGTTTTAACAAGAAGTTAAATTTTAACAACAAATTATAAAAGTTGACAGAAAGTGTTTAAAGTTGTTTCTGAAATAATAAAAATTATAAATCTATTTATTACTGCACCAGCAATATAAAAAGTTAATAACTGTCAGATCAAACATAACCTCACAATATACCGGCGATACCGGCTTCCTCTAACAGGTATTGTAATATACTAACTTTCTTTACATTTAAAATATGGAGGAATTTTGTAAAAATCTACCGAAACTCGTAAGTAAATCTTTGTTAACTTCTGTATATTAACTTACTTTTACACTACTTAATTAAATAGGAATTACATGCTCATTTAAATGGATCACTAAGCTCCGATACTTTAAAACGACTTGGCTGCCTGAATGAATCAGTTTCCGAGTACCAAAAACTCAATGCACTGCTCGAGACAACACCTCAAACTTTAAATGATTGCTTTTCCCTATTTAAAGTAGCGCACGACGCCACAAAAAGTAAAGAAAACGTGTACGTAGCCACAAAGGAAGTGATCCGAGAATTTCATGAGGATAACGTGATTTATTTAGAGTTACGAACGACCCCCAGGAGCGAGGAGGGTTTTTCTAAACAGGAATATATTGAAACCGTTGTAAAAGCAATCAAAGAGAGCGATCTGAAGGACATTATTGTAAGGTTGATACTTTGTATCGATCGTGGACACGACATACAAACATCTAACGAAGCGATGGATTTGATATGCGAAATGAGGAATAAATATCCAGAAGTGATTAAAGGGGTGGATCTGTGCGGCAATCCCTACAAAGGGAAATTCGATAAAGAACTTTTTGTAAAGGCACGTAACAATAATTTGAAAGTTACGTTGCACTGTGCTGAAATTAAAAATGACGATGAGGTACGGGAAATGTTGGATTTTAAACCCGATCGAATTGGACATGGAACGTGTATTTATCAGGATGGTGGAGGATCTGAAATTTTATGGGAAACATTGCGGATATTGCGAATTCCAATAGGTAAGAAGTGCACAACATGAGTTCATATTAATACTCTTAAAAACACTGCAAAAAATAGAATAGAGATTTATCAAAATATGTTTGCAGACCTGGTAGACCAAGCTCGCTTGGTTCAAAAAATAAAATATTTTTAGTCCCTTTTTACATTTTAATACTGTGAGTGCCATCTGCTTTCTCTTTAGATGAGACTGTTGTATCTACAGACATTGCGTTTTATTGCTCATGAGCAGTTTTGTCAGAAACCAGTTTGAAGTTGTTCCTGGGCGGATCGAGAACAAAGGTACTATCACAATTTTTCCATGGTAATACTAAAAAAACTCGGCCTAAAAAAAGAAAGGTGAGGAAAGAAAAAGAAAAAAAGGAGATGTGAGCAGAAAAGGAAAGAGCAAGGAATTACAAGTAAAAAGAAAGAATAAAAGATGAAGGTACAATGTGAAAGAAGAAAAGAAGTAAGTGCAATACGAGAGAAGACGGAAGGAAGAGCCAAAAATCTCTTAGGAATCATATGAATCACAGTCTCATATAGCTGTACGATTCATGCCGTCTTCTAGAGTGGACAACAAAAGGGGCGGATGAAGGAGGAGACAACAAAGGAGAGAGGTGACATTTCAAAGTGACGAAGAAAGCGAAGAGGGAAAGAAAGATTAAGCAGAAAGACGGAAAGAGGAGTAAGATGGTAGAGGATAGGAGGAAGAGCAAAAATGGAACAAGTACGAAATCGAAGAACCTTAGAAGGCAGAAGAGCAATAATGAAGAAAGAGGAAAATAGAAGAAGGTGGTGGGGTGCCATAATTCAGGGTTTTAAGTTTAACAAATAAGTTTATTTGTCAACATCCTTATTGACATATAAGAGAAGCCAAGCATTAGGGAAACATGGAGAAATAGCTCGAAATAATAATGGAAAAAGATTATTAGAATTCTGCCAACTTAACAACCTAATAGTAACAAATACTTTCTCTGAGCATAAAGAAATACATAAATACACAAGAGAGGAACAATCAAGGAATGAGAAATCAATAATAGATTATATAT
>JAWQRJ010002489.1:0-13439 GCA_033557515.1 Diorygopyx duplodentatus | reverse complement strand
GTTATTAGGGTGTTTATGGATTTCTATTGCTTCTAGGATTTTTCTAGGATAATAGTGGAACCGTATTTTGAGCAACTATTTTTTTTATAAATGTTTTGTAAACATACTATTTGAAGTGAAGTAATTGTCGAAGTGGTTTCTTACTGTTATAATATTTTATAATTTAATAGTAGGGTTAAAACCATAATTTATGTTTGAAGTATTATTATATTTGATCACTTGGTACTGCGATCAGAAATATTAGGCGGTAAAATTTCCAGAATGGAGAGATAAAATAACATTCGCGTACGGTAGGAATTTCGTTTAGGATTAGGTATTTTGGTATTCAATAGACAAACAGCTAAACTGAATAATTTTTTGATTGTGTTATATAATTATAAATTGACAAACCTTTTTGACGAAATGAAACCAGTTTTTATTAGACAAAAATATGGTTACCTATGTATAATTCACAGAAGTACCTATATGAAACATAAAAATAACAAAAATAAAATAAATAAATCGATTATCAGAATTACAGGATTACCTTTGCTCCAATAAGGAAACGATTTTTTTTTATTATAGGATCCGGTATTCTATAGTATTGTACATTTTTTATTTGCTTGAGATATGCAAGATTGAATTTATCATCCAACCAGTGAAAGCAAGATCAGAAGACGATGATCCGGCCAATAATAATAATATTGGCCGGATCATCGGCCAATATTGTTACTGCTTATTATTATAATACTGCTCACTTTATTCTTAGTAAGTTATTGTTTTTATTTTAATTTATTAATAAAAAATAAAGAATTTAAAGAATATAAAAGTATATAATTAAAATTTATATAAGAATTTTGAAAATTTAAAATTATAAAGGATATCTAGATTAATTTGTAGATTGTATAGAATTGCCCCAAACTTGTAAATAATAAATTTTATTGAAATTTTATGTTCAAATTGGATTTATTGTGAATTAATTTAAATATTGAATATTAATTGACTAACTGTTTTAATTTCAGTTAATGACGTAGTTATGATTAATTTTTACACAAAAAAATGTCATCAGTAAGTAACACAATATTGCTTTAGTAATCAAGCATGACTTAGTGGCCTCTTCTGTTGGTTGCTGTCTCTATTCCAGAAATTTCAAGAATTAGTGGTATTTTATAAGTCAACATTTCCGACGCTTTCCAAATCATATATGATTCATACATAAATATTATAACCATGACACAACATCGCGATAGACTTGATTATAGATGAAAGTATCCCTATAACCATCACTAAAAATAAATAATTGGATTAGCCTCTGATAAAACCAATAAATTAAGTGTTCATGATACATCATATACATTCCTTGTGATCTAATTATACTTAATTTACTACTAATTACATTAAAAATTATATTTTGCAACCAAAAATATGTATCCTAAATTCAGTTTCCATGCACGACTTTGCATACATCCTCTCGCGGACTTATTAATATTAACATTTTGACTTGTCTTTGTGGTAATACACAGGCTGCCACTGTAAAAAAATCTTGCGATTCTAGACAAAATAAGTTACTACTTTTTGTCGCTTACCATCACCGTTTCATTGCTGAAATTTTAGAGCTTTCACAAAATCGTGTGTCGTGAAATTATATATCGGGGGTCATCATAGACATTAAGAGTGATGCTTTGAGAGTAAATTGATATCTGATTCGATTTTAGAAAGAAACGAGCGAACCTCTCCGCTCTCGGTGACAGACGCTTTGTCTGTCTGATGATAATATGATCAACAGCACTAAAGCCGGATTCTACTAGATATGAGGTTGGAAAACATACCAATAAATTAAATAACATTTTCCACATATTTGGATATAGGAAAAGAATTTTTAATTTTGCCGCATATTTACGTTCTAATACTTCTTCTTAGGAAGTAATATCAATCTCAGCAAAATTTGTAGTAAACAGATTTATCATTCGGGCATACACCTTGAAGTTTAAGATATGGTTTTTCTATTTCCAATTTAAGTTTGTTGAGGTGGCTACGAAACCTTTCAATCTCTTCTGGAGTAACATCATCTTTTATAGATGACAATTCAGGAAACTGATGGGATTCTCTCTTCAAAGATTATGACGGAGAAGATCAAGTTTTTTGATAAATAATGACCCAATATTTTTACAACTCATAAGAGTTATATTGGCTCCTTGAAGCCGCAAATTAATTTCATTAAATCTCTTGAAAATGACTGCCAATCTGATCCAATGAAACCAATCTTTTAAAAGCAATAATGAGGTACTGCTTTCAAAAAACTATATGACACTATCATATAATGCAACAAAACGAGGAAGAGGAATAAACTCTTTGAGAGCCATCGCAATTTTGTGTGTAAAGGAGGCCTAAAAAAATTCGCATTATTGCGTTGGCACAGCGATCGAAACATTCTATCATCTTTCGCAATAGATCTTATTTGCATCTCTAATGATTATACTTAATGATGAATAGAGACTTGTATTTGCATGATTTCCTTCAAGATGCTATCCGTGCCGCGAGTTTCGCGCGGAACCGTTAAGTGCGAATTCCGCGGAATTGACGCGTCCGTTACCGAGTTACGCCCATTCCAGCGTCGTGCTGTTCGCTCGGCTGTGTGAAACTTAAGAGCTATTTAGCAATAACGTGAGAACCACTAAAGATATCGACATGCGGTTTTCGATAGCGATTTAGTCCTTTTCTTTCTTTATCATACCTATGAAACACTATACCCTGCCATTTGATTTTTTCGAGAAAATTAAAAAAGAAACAATTATCTTTGCAAACAATGTGCTCTAACAATTTTATTAAATTCCAGAGAGGAAGGGATTGTATATTACCAATCAGTATTAATGATGAGTATTACCTTGTAAAATATTTTTTATGGGTTGCTAGTGTGCTATGCTATGCTCATCTTTGCCATTTTGGGGTAACAAAATGGTAAAGATGAGCGAATGCTCAAATCTAACAAAAACAGGTTACTTTTTTCTGTTAATTGCGTGTTTCGGGTTAACTGCAGTTTGCTTTCAGAAATTCTGACTTCAGAAAAACAAGGGAAGATTTAATATCCACTTACTGCCTTCTCGGTTAAGTTATACTTCCCACAGATATACTTTGCAAAGGTTCTTTTTAGAAAACTTATTTTGTCGAGAAGTCAATTTTCAACTTTAATAATTGACCATAAAGTTTTAGTTTTTATGTCATTTTTCCTCCAATCCCGTCACTATCTCATTTTTCTTTTTTCATTGATTTCAGGTGAAAATCTGGTTCCAAAATCGACGAGCGAAAGCGAAACGACTTCAGGAGGCCGAAATAGAGAAACTAAAGATGGCATCCTTCTCCAGACACCCCCACGCCCTCTACCCGCATCCAGCGCTTCAAGGTTACTTCCAGCACGGGGCGGCGGCTCACCCCCTAGTCTCCTTGCTGGGGGCCACCAGACCGCCCATGGCTCCTATAGGACTTATACCTCAACCGGCGCCCCACCTAACGTCACCGCAAGGGGGCGCAGGCAACGTCAGGACGCCCAGTCCCCATATGTCTTAAGGGAGGACCGCGCTAGGAGGGCCAGAAAAAACAGAGGGGGGACGTTGGATATTGAGATGTAAGCTGGATTCATGGTGTGATAAAGGAAATTCGTTTTCCAAGTTTTTAAACCCCACGTGACCTTTGATAGATAGATGTTCTGAAAGAAAAAAAAAACTGTTTTTATGAAACAATGGTAATTTCGAAAATGTGTGACAAATTTAATTTTCAATGAGTTTACGACCAATGCTTGTTATATTGTTGGAAATTAGCTGAAATTACTGCCGTATTAATTTTCAATTATTTCAAAGAAAATTTAACATCACACTTGAAGTGATGTTAAATTTTCTGCCGTGTTGTAAGATTTGAAGAGCCAAAGCTCATATCAAAAAGAAAGCTTTATCTTATGTATCAACTTTATAAGATTGATTAGAAACGATTAGAGCTAAGAAAATTGGATTGTGACTTCGCTTAAGGCGATATAAAAAACCTGTTGATATCACCTCCATCCTAACTTCCTTCTTCACAAGCAAATATTTAGGTGGTACACCCAATTTTAGAGAACAAACTCCTTTTTTGGAATTTTTGGATGTCGTGTATTCAACGAAGTATTAATTTTGCCAATACAATTTTGCCTACGTTTTCATGTTCTTCCTAATTAGTGTTGCTACTGGTTATCTTATTTTCCCGTTTTTTTTTCTATTAAACAATAAAATATGAATCCAGCATGCACTTAAAGGGGTTGCAAAAATAAATCGTATACGTGATTCCACAGTTGCAATATACACGCGATAATTTATTTTTCATTTCGTCCCGACATGTCCGGGGGACTTGACTATATTGTGATGATTATAATAATAAACATTTAACGATAACCCTAGGGTCCGTCGTTATTGTTATTATAGCGTACTTGTACATAGTTATTATTATTTCCTAATTTATTACTACCATTATAATTTTAGTTTTGTATCGCAGATATTATTAATATTAATAATTTTATTGTTTTTTATGTTCTATATTATATGTATAAATATCGAGAGATGCGAGAGGAGGGATGAGTAAAGTTTGTAAATAAATAGAATTATGTGCCAAAACCAGGTTTGTTTTATTTTATTTTTCCCTTTAATATGATGGTGTTTAGCTCGGAAACAGTACAGATAAGTATGCACAAATTTAATTAGATCACTAAGAAGTAGGTTACAAGGTTTTATGGCTTTATTGTACAGATAAGTAGAGAGTTAAATTCCAATAAATCCGTTGACCTTTGCTACCAATTAAATTTCATTAATTACAAGTAGTTAAAGACTATTTTCTCGCTTAGTTAGTTAAATTGATCGCTAATACAAAGAAATACAGCTCCATTAACTGTTGGCTCATTTACACACCTGTTACCTCCTTGGTAGTTCTTGGTAGCTGAATTAAAATAGATTAGATCTTAAGCAACGTTGGCCGGTGACTTCAGGTTGTCTTTAATTGGTGTATATTTTTTCGACCTCCCGATCAGAAAAAGTAGACACGCCGCAACAAAAATTCATCTGATTACTGAAAAAAAGGCTGCCTGGAAAACTCTGGGCAGCTTTTGGGGTGTTCCTCTTAAAGAATGGACGTCGTGTATCCTCTTTTTACCAAAGAAGAGATTGTAATCTGCCAGTGAGCTAAAAATGCGAAAATTGAGTTTACACCATGGATTTATATTATAAATGTATTCGGTCCAGCAAATAACAGTCGAAATGTGTAATTATTTTGTACGAAGATAATCTTGATGTGGCGTAGTATTGTTTATATTTAAATAGTAATCAAAGAGAGCGGCATATTAATGAAATATCTGACGTAAACCACCGCTTCTATATATAAATCAATTAAAAAGTTGATCGTTTGGGTAACCCTTGACCGCGATCTATGTCCAATTAAATTACGCGGTTGTTGATAATCAAAATATTATTGTCATGAGTGTTAAGTTGTGAATACACTTTCAGCGAAAATATAGAGTGTCGTATAATACGCCGGAGAGAGAAAATCGTATATTCCTTGAAAACAAAAACTAGCTGCTTAAAGTTCCAATAAAAATATCCAGGAGTTAATAATAAAAGATGCATGTGTAGTATCTTAGTACTATGTCTTAACAAGTTACATAAAAAATTGAACAAAAATAACTTTATCATAGCTAAAGCCGATTAAAATGTGGCTATAGTTACTATAAAAAACAACCAATACAAAATATTAACAACAAACCCTTTAAACTCGTTTCACCTCAAAACTAGAACAATACTAAATCTCACTAAACAAACTTTACAACTTGATATTAACATATTTAACCTATTACCAATGAATCAAAAAATACTACGTCTTCATGCCTAACCCAAATTACACAAGCCAAATATCGCTATTCGACTTCGAGTCGATGCAATAGACTCACTTTTTGCGATGGTGTGGATAGACCATCGCAAAAATCATCAACAATATTTATAAATAACATTCAATTAAATTCTAACTGTCAACAATTCATACAACATACAGAGTCCGGCACGATGAGCGATCATTAGAAAGATATGGAGAATCAGGTAAAATAGAACATTGAAAGTTTGGGATTATTGGTTTTTGGGTACGGCAGTCTTAACTAAAATATTTTCAACTTTTGATCGCTTCCGGTTATACCGAGAGTGGTACTTAACTTGCTTATTTTAAACGAAACACCCTGTATTTTATTGCATTTTTGAATTCTACGTTAACATTTAAAGCAACTTTGTGTTACATTTCCTATACGGAACATTAACAGATCCTGAGATATGTCAGTTCTAACAAAAAAAGTGACAGTTACATTGCTCTTTTAAATGACGTGTAAAACAATAAGCACTGCAAATAAGGAAATTTATTTGGCCAGCATAAAGGGATGGCGAACCTTTATTGGAAAGTTTGATGAATTTTTTTAAATATTTTACAGGATGTTCAAAATATTTATTTAAATACGACGTCAAAAATTTTGCAAAAAGTCATTTTTTTTTAATGAAAACCTTATTATTTCTATAAATTTTTGAATTCTTCTAAACAAATGATATTAACTTTCTGTATAATATCCTAGACCTAAAATGCTTTGTTATTGCTATAAATCAGTTTAAAGAAAATGTATCCATATAAGTAGTTACTAATAATTCCAAATCTAGAATGCTTTGAAACAGCCAACTCAATGTTAGTCTATTCGATAGTTAGACTTACTCTATGTACGTATTGTTATTAAAATAAGTTAGTTTTTGTTATAAAATGTCGCGATTAGGATTCTCTAATGAAGATTTCTTAAATTTTAGAGCGTATAAAAAGAATTAAAAAGTAAAACTATTTTCAATAAGCTGGCGGTTCCAGTTATACTGGAAGTTGATAACTGCTTTGTTAATTTAAATGGAATGACCCTAATTTAAATTTTTTTTCATTCAATTTTCAACAACTTTCGTTTGCCAATACGTTTGCCAGGCCTAAACTTAATCGTTTTCGGGATATTGATTTTTTTTCGCAAACATTATGCAACCGCAGCAAATTTTGAAAAATCGAAGTTTCATAATTAGACTTATGCGATAATGTTCATACTTCATTGACCATTAGTTGAGACATTAAGCTTTTCAGAAATACACTCGGCGGGACATTCTTACACACATTCCTTACAGTATTGAATTTTGAAATAAGGAAACTTTAAATGGCAAAAGGTGATTAGTTAAGTTTTTAAATGGCACCCACCAACTATTCTTATCTTATGGAATATAGAATTAAAATTCCTTGTTAGCAACAAGATATGGAAATCGGTGGATTGCAACGAACGTTCCCATACGATGGCCAACGAAATCTCCGTATTTGTTCCCACTAGACTTTTTCCTGTGGGGCCATATAAAAAATGTGGTATACGGAATGAGTTATAACAGTATTAATGATTTGCAACAAAGTGTTTAGAAAGAGTTTAGAAGTAAACGGCCACCATATTGAACATCATTTGTAGGAAAATTTTGCTTTACTGTTATCCTGTTTATTTTTACCATGTTTATTGTTACCATGTTTACTGTTACCATTTATATTCCTTCCATGTACATTGTTACCATGTTTATTGCTTCCACGCTTCCCTTTTTTTGCAATTTATTGACGTACTAAATTTGAGCAGAAGTGTTTTTTCAGATAACCTTTTTTCTTTACGCCTATTGAAGAACAAAAGATAATAAATACCAGATATGCAGTCTTTTGTTTTGAAAACAAAACATAGTTCTTAATCATGGATAGTGTGATGGGGGTTAAAATCTGTGTGAAATGTGATTTTTCTTCATATCTCCTAAACTATGAAAGATAAATACCTCGAACCTTTATTATCGTTGGAAAGGGAAAAAAATAAAGTAATTTAATAGTCTCAATATCAACTATGGTTTCCATTTAAAAATTTAAAATTAAATTTTGGGTGACATCTCGAAACTGGTGCAAGGTAAAAAATATTTTTGTAATCTATCCTACAGAATGTTTTGATATCAACAACTTTTTTCCTACAAATTTTTTCATACCATAAATAATATGGAAATTATTCACATTTGAAGAAAGTGACAATTTTCAGTTTTTTCAGGATATCTAGTAGGCGATGCACTGCTATTCACAACCCTATGCTCCTGTGGTATTCCTGATTATAGGCAACAGTTCATTTGTTTACCATTCATAAAATTTCGACTTGTTTATAAAGATGGTAAGGTATTATTTAATTCCAAATAACGACTTATTGCTTCTTTGCTGTTATTTATTATTTCATGCAATTCATTGCATCTTTCATTTATATAATTTGTTTCCTGGGTAAATGGATTAAAGTCGTGTTGGGGAATAATTGTCCATTTTGTTTTCTGATCTTCGAAATATAATGGCAATAGAAGATCATTTATCGCTGTCAATGTTACTTCTGCTGCTGCTCCGAGGCCGCAACATAGTATAACTACGATTGCGTTCATTGATTGGATAAACCACCAATAAAGAGGTGGTTTATCCAGGGATCCAACACTTTTAGCTATTTCCACTGTCCAGGGAATCAGTAATTTTGAATTGCTGCTAGTGTCCAATATCTTTTACATTTTGATATACAAATCAAATACATAGGTTTTAACATGCAACAAGTTTGGTGTAATGCTTGAGAAATCTTCAATGAACATGACAAATTGAATGTTAATCAACTATAGACCAGTTTTTATTATTTCTGCGTTCGTTAAGGTCTTCGAATCGCTTTGAATATGCCATCACTTGTATGCCTGTGATGGAATAATTACCTCACTTAGAGAGATGCATATTTCTATCCTTCGTCGTTGCTTTCTCCATTCTCAATATTAATTTTTAAGTTTATTAACCTTTAACATTATTAAAGGAATTACATTGCAACTCGTACTCCTCAGTGAATAATACAGCAATAGTATCAGTCACTATTGCTGAAAGTTCTATACATATATGAAGCAATTGAAAGAAAATATCTACCTTTCATCTACAGATTCTTATGTATTGGCTCGTAATACAATATTCTGCACAGTTCCTCCTTAGTATGTTCTCACCTTGTATCCCACGCGCTGTGTAACTCTCTAGCTGTTAACAAAATAGATTACTCACGGGCAAAATTAGCGATGACCAATTTGATATACAAATTTACTGGGACCGTGTAATTAATTTTATCAGCGATAATTATTATTGCTGAGTAGCGACCAGTTCATCGTTGTTTACGTTAAATTTATACCGAGGGGTCATCATCATCAGCTGCCGCGATAGTAGCGTTTCTCCGTTTTTTCCACACAACATCGTAAAGAACATCGAAATCACGTTCTCAATTTCATCTAATTGATTTTCTTATCTCGTACACGCCGCAATAATTATTTTTCCTTCTATCTCTGCTCAAAGAGCCGCATTTATATCTGCGTTATTTTTGTAACACGCTACCATAAATAGTAATGTACAAAGTACTATATCCGCGTAATGATAATAATTAATAGTTAATAATTGATTTAGGTTCAATTGATGTAATTTTATTTGGAATTGCGTCATACGATATTTTACAAGAAAAAACTGAGGACACATTTTTTGGGGGATAGCTCTAAAGTAGATCCTCCAGAATTTATAACAATCGCCAGCAATAAACTTCTTGTAATATGTCTGTGAGGTGTACCAGTAATATTTTCCATTAAATTTTTGGTTTATTGCACCGTCCTAATGGACGCATGCACTTACGCTCACGTTTGAATTCATTGTTGGACATTTTATGGTAATGTCCCAAAGTGCATTAAGGACATCAAAGACGAAGGTTATCTTACAAATTATCTGGTAAATTGTAATGTATCCACGTAATATAACATCATATTAGCATCGCTTATACACGAGGCTCTACTTAATTCACTTTAAATGGTTACCAGATGTTAGTGACGCGGAAATTTTCATGAGCTCATTTATTACAGTTGGATATCTATAACAGTAATCGTTTATACATGATATAGTTTAATTAATATGGCGTCCTAATTACTGGAGTAGGTAATTTGTGTTTTTAGAAATGTTGATGTGAACATACAGCTGATATCAACTAAAATTAATTTTAAATTACCCTCAGTATTTAGCGTAATTTAAAATATTTACACTGTGATAACGATTAATTGATAGAAAAAGTACAGTGCAGTAATAAAAAAACACAAGTAATAACATCAACATATTTATAGATAACTAGTACTCTCCTCCTAATTTGGTTCAATATATTGTCGATTTTTGCCCAATTTCAAGGCTGAATGCCACTGATTGAATAAGGAATAAAAATCTTAAACTTATCCAGCTTAACGGTAATAGCTAAATGTGAAGGAATAATTAGTTTACATATTACCTGGAAACAGTATCAGAATAATATAAACCAACTACAAACTATTTGCACTTAGGTAATCATTATGGAGAAATAATAATCCACACTGTACAATTTACTTACTAATTTAAAAACTTAAAAATGACATAACCCAGAAGTTAAACTTAATTCCCTGCATTAAAATCCCCTGTCATATAAGATGGTATATGAAGTTTCGCATGTTCTGATGTAGACGTCAAAGAACATTTGTTTTTCATTAAAGGCTACAGTAATTAAGCCATATAAGCGAACATTAATAACACGAAAACTCTTTGGAAACTTTAAGAAAATGTTTAAAATTGAGGTTAAAGCCCAAACCAATCAGGAAATACCAAAGTGCAGAAAGATAGACTAGAAGAATAATGGAACTACGAAATAAACTAAACATAAATAACCCTGGATGATATTTTTTCAAACCTGTACATGAGGTTAAAGTATATGTAATTAAAATGTTTGTACTCTTCTGACTATTATTTGTTTATTATATGTTTCGGGTCAATTAGCCATCATCAGGGACGCTGTAAACAAGTCATGCATTTTTGATAAAATGGTTTGTAGTATTTGATCTGAACTTTAAAATTGTGTTGGTAGTATATCTCACCTCATCTTTAGATTACTTACTTGTTAGATTAAAGCTAGATGTTGTTGCCGCAAATCATTGAAATCTATTTTTGGTGTTGAGTTTTTTATCTCTGTCTATTCCCTTGTGTATCTTTAATATTTGTCGAATATCTGTAATCTTTATTTATTAAAAATTATTTATTAGAATTTATTAGAAATTTTTGTTTTTGTTTGTATAACCATTCTTCCAAAACTTGTTTTTGATATTACAAACTCACCTGTAATTTATTTTTATTGTATTAATGTTTACATTAGGTTGTCTTCCAGTTTTTCTGTTTCTCTCTTTCTTACTATTGTGTTGATAATCCAATTTATATTGTCTTCTAAGTTTTATTTCTACTTTTTAGAATTTATTTTGTAACGTGGTGGTGAAATCTTTCTGTTGCTGTGTGGTCTGGGGTTCGTGGCGTAGTTTTTGACGATTAATGTTATGAATTTAAAATTATGTTTGTGTAGTTGTTAGTGATGGTTGTTGTTGTCTCAGATTATCTATCTATTTGTTTAATATTCAATTGTGTATTATTTCATATGTGTATGATTATAATATATAAGGATTTTTAGGGACTTGTATATAGAGAGTTTTGTCAGGTATGTTTATTTAAGGATTGTATTTCTGATTTTGTTATCTTGTTATCTTTGGTGTATGTTATCTTAATTAGTTTGTCACTAATCGTGTTGTTGGTTTTAACGGTGGCTGTTATATTATAACTGTTCATCAATTTTTGTAACCTGTGGGATATATTTCCCTGAAAAGTGAAAGTTCTGTATTTATCATCTGTGTTCTGAGATTTACTTTGTTCTATATTTAACGTTGTATTATTGGTAATATTGTGTTTTCTTTGTATTTTTCCTTTCTCTCATAAAGAGAAATTCAGGTACAAAATGGTGAGATTTTGATGTATCTTGAGGAATGGTATTCTTAGACTAATGGTACCATTTTTGGCCATTGGTCTATCCGTCCGTCCGTTAGTCTGTGGTCAATACTCATATTTCTAATCATTTTACGAAAATAAGTTTCAAATAAAAGCCATATTTTCACTCCTTCTCTCTTCTAGAAATTTTTTCATAAATACAGGTATATCCCATTTCTTCTAGACGTTATACAATTTCATTTTTAAATGGAACACCCTGTATATTATCACATTTTTGAATTCCTTGTCTATTTGTGGTCGATTTTCGACATTTTTTTTACAAAAAATGACATTAGCTTAAGATAACGGTTTGGCAATGCAAATCCTAGAGCCCTCTTAGAGTCTATTTCAGCAAAATATGTTTCAAATAAAAGTTAGTCTTCTCTATAACATAACGTTATTTTCATATGTACAGGGTGCTTCATTTCTTCTATACACTATGCAACCTCAGTTTGTTAACTGAAACACTCCGTATATTACCATATTTTTTAATTTCTTGTCAAATGTATTGTGGATTTTATTAAACATATTCCTAAAAGGCTAAAGTCGCACCGTTTAGAGAAGGTCGGGGGGTTAGGTGAGAGAAAGTCGAGTGCGAGTGTTTCACGCCAATATATGGGTTTAGTATTTGGACTACAATCTTCTATATTAGCTGTAGTAAAATACATATCGCATAACATACCGCAGCCACTTATTACTTTTGCTCATAAAGAGAAAGTAATGCAATCGGTCCAAAATTTTGATGGTGAGATTTTGACATATCTGGACGAATTATGGTATTCTAAGACTAATGGTACCATTTTGGCCATTGGTCTGTTCGTCCGTCCGTGCGTCCGGATGTCCGTTACACAATTAGTTTGTGGTCCACAGTTCTATAATTTCTAATCCTTTTAAGCAAAAGGTTTCAAATAAAAGATGCATAGTTTCAGACTTTCTCTCTTCTAGAACTATTTTCATATATGCAGGTTGTCCCATTTCTTCAAGACGCTATGCAACTTCAGACTTTTAATAGGAACCCTCTATATATTATTACATTTTTAAGTTCCTTATGGAATTTATGGTCTATTTTATTAAATATACATTTTACCAAATCGCACCGTTTAGGAGTTATTGGACATTTTTTACTAAAAATGGCAATGGCTTAATATAGTGGTGCGGTAATGGAAATCGAACTGACATTTTAAGTCAAACATATGACATTTCAAGCTTGACAATAATTAAAATGTAATTTAAGATCAGTTTTTTAGAATTTTCTAACCGTTTGATTTTGGAACGAACAATAAAACATAACCAAGTACCCGAGCATACTTTTCGTCGCCACATCGAACAGTTTGATCGCCTTCATCGCCGCGCACGCATATCAATTTACCGTCCGAACGGAATGAGGCCCCGTGCGCGTTCTGCCTGAACCGCGACAGGTTTTTTCACGACGAACTTCGTGATCGGGTTGTAAACCTGCACCCTCACAGAGCAGGTTACAGCGAAATGGTACGGTTCGATAGGCGAGAAGTCTATGC
>JAWQRJ010002488.1:0-13440 GCA_033557515.1 Diorygopyx duplodentatus | reverse complement strand
CGAATGTCGAGACCACCAACCTTGTGTGGCGTTTAAAAAACCGTCCTATGGACAAATAAATAAATAAATATACAATTTTTGCTCATTTAATATAATAGGTTAGGATATAATAGGATAGGATATGGCTTCGTTGGGATTGCTGCTTGCGCTGTTCTAATCATGGACAATGAAAATAAGCGAAAGAGGAAACGTTGGTGGAGAGGTGAAATTTTTGTATAGAGACATTGTCCAGATACAAGAATCGCTCGACTTTGTATACAAGTGTGTACAAGACTTAAGAAGTAAAACTGACGTGTCCGAGAATTTTTTTCTTATACGTCCAGGGAATTTATCATTTAGAGCGTCCCACAATCGCCGGACGTACTGTAAATAGTTTGAGCCTGTGCATTTTAGATGGCATTTGCAACTTATATTATACGATTTAAAAAATATGTTACAAACATATTTTATTAGAGTGAACACCGGCCGCGAAAGCCTACAATAACGTTTAACATATTTTATGTATGTTATCCCACAGCAACAAAAGCACCCAGTTTTGGTACATTTCCATTATGTCAATTTGTACCAAAACTGGTCTACTAACGTCTTTATGGAAACGAAGGTCGCCCGACATAAAAAGCAGTTTGACCAGTAAAACTAGTTATTGTGTTGCAGCGAAAATACATCCCCCAATCAAATATTCTAGTAAGCAGTCGAGAAACAGAATTTTGAAGGTATAGGCTCGTGAAACTGCCGGTGAATTGTCTCCAAAACAATACCGGTGATAAACTACAACGTATAAAATGTTAGTATCGCGTTTAGTGTAGTTAGTGGGAATGTAATCTCATAGAATATTTATATCTCCGGCCTCGTGTAATGGCAAATTTGTGGAAACCTGGTGAGTTTTTATTTTTTCATTAACTCGCTTAAAATAATTTGGAAGTGGGAAACAACCAGTAGCAAATCTTATTTCGCAAATTTCCTGAAATATCCTCCAAACTGCTGATGGAAATTTAGTGGACTGAAACTATAAATTGAAAAACTTGATTATTCCATCGACTAACGGAAAATAGGGGTTGACATTCTATTTACCTTGATTTTTGATTTATCGCCGTTACAAAAATCTATTACTTCATTAATGATTGATGGTACAATTAAGTCTTCGCATTCTGAGGTAATTCTTGGGCGTTTTCACTATTTTTGACTGATTTCTAATAAAACTTACTTTTCTAATACTAATAACTACCAATTCGATAGACACTTTTGTAACATTTATTACAAGACAAATTTTGTCTTTGTTTAAAGTTGAGCAGAATTCTTCCTGTTTTAGTTCTGTTTATGTATGCATGCATTTGCAACGATCCCAAAACTTTTGGTGTCGGTTAAACGAAGTTGCTTCGATGAAGTCTTTCGTTTATTTTGTTATCAATCGAAAGACTTCATCTACCTCAGCTGATTTGCATAATTTGTTTTCAATGCAATTTTTTTCGAAATCTTGAATGCTAAATATTAAGGTTAATAAAAGTCTAAGGGGTGGTTAAATAAATACGACAAAATCCATCTCTTGATACAAACATTGTCTTGACACAAAAAAGACTTCACTACTTTTCTACCTTGTAATTTAATTTAATACATCATTTTGGCATTCATTGATTTAGGTCAATGAGATCTGTCCATTAACATAAAAATAATGCAAAACACGGGAAATTAAATTGGCAAGTCTCAAAGCTTGCAAGGGCCGCATAAGGTGGTGGCAATAAGAATGTTGAGGAATTAATAAGAAGATAACTAGAAGGTGTTTATTTACATCAGTTAGTGTGGTTTTATTCGTGTATGAAAATGTAAGCTTTCGTTTTTGTTCTTTCCCTTTCTTGTTATTTTTTATTTAAACTTCATTGAGCTCAAAAATTACGACAATTTATTTGCCCATACTCTTCTCTTTTAGTAGTTTTAAACGATTTGAATTTTTGTTTGTTTGTGAATATTTTTTCTTTTATTTTTCAAAGTTTCAAAATATATTAAAGAAATTACTATTGTGTTCGCATTCTTTAGCTTACATTTACTTACTATCTATAAATGTAAAGAGATACTCTATATAATGTATAAAGACGATACCTAGGGAATTGATTGTTATCCCGTTCGAATCGAGATCAAATGCTGTTTATTGGTACGGATCAGTCGCTTTGCACCAAAAATAAATACTTTGGAAATTCACCTTTTCTCTTGACGCACGAATTTGTGCGTTGGTATCAAGGTTAAACGATGCCTACATAGTAATTGTTGACGTAGAATGCTGAAAATAAGATTTAGGGAAGATGCGTGAGTACAGATAGTTAATCATATTATTATTAGCAGTTTAGGCAAATTATATTTGCCTGCTCCAAAAATAATATTTAAAGTTAGCTAGTAAATAAACGAAATTTTGTATTTTTGAATGTTTTGAATTTCTGGATTTTTCTGCCTGTTACAGATTGTTACGAATTTTAGAACTCGCGCATTTGATGGTCTTCATGGTCTTCAAAGTTTGAATAACATTTCATGGACAAAATTTCCTTAATCGTGTTAAAGATTGGATATTTCCTTCACTTTTGGCTTTTTTCTAGATATGAAGGGCGACATGTCGATTAAATTGAATTATTTAATTTTCTAAAAGTTCTTCTTGATCGTTTGAATAGTTTCCGACAAATTGTTTAGCTGCCCGTTGTTTTTGTTGTAAATTAAAACCTGAATATTTAAAGAACAGCAAAAAGTTTGAAACAAGTTTTTCGTAGGCAACAGAGCATTTCACAATCTCTGGGATTAGAATGTTGCTTATAACTAACTGTTATAATGCCGAACGATGGAATCCGTCAGAGAAAAACTTCATTTTACGCTTCTTCAGTTCTCGATAGATGAAATTCTGTTTCACATCGATTAAAATTATTTTGATTATTTTTGAAACTTCTTAAATGATCTGTAACCTCTTTTAATGTGACTACATTTTTTGATATATTTTATTGATCAATTCTCATCAATTCTTTCCAAAATATTGTACCCAAACATACACATAGGACACATGTTTGTATTTCGCACAGTATGAAAAAAATTTGCTGCTTCACTTCTTGTGTCGAAATTTTGTTCAGCCCCTTCTGCTAACATTTTTTAATAATTTGATGACTGAAATATAATTTTGTTATACAAGTATACTATATTTTAGAATTTTGCCAAATAATTAACAAATTCGTTTGCATTTTTCGTTATTTTCATTTTTGGTCATAGAGCTCTCGGATGTTGATGTATCTTTTTCCTTTTCTTGTAATACTTTCCGCTGTTGAACTATGAAATGGCGATACCCAAGTTATGCAGGGATAACTTGGGTATCGCCATTTCGTAGTTCAACACTGAAGTCTAACATAAGGAAATTTTAAAAATGTTATAAATTGGTGTCACTTACGTTTGCTCTTTAACATGATTGTTTATAATTTTTATTTACAATTTTACAAAGTTTTTGACTTGCACTACAATCAAATAATGAAAACACGAAACGTTACACTTCCACCATTCAATAACAAATGACGTTAAGGAACAACCGGGCGAACTTTTTATCTTGGCAATGAAGTTTTCGTAAACTCGAAGTTGTAGCGCCGTGCGCTGTCATTCGTAATACGATCCCATTTGAAGCGTAGATAACAATACAAAATACTTGTATTTTAAAGCTTGACAAAATTGTGCAGACATTGGTATCGCGGCCTTATTTAAAGAGCTCAGCTAAAAGAACACATAGGTGCCCAATGTCAGCGATTCGTGCCCACTAGAATTAAACAATCAGAAAACTTCAGATATACAATAACAGTTTCTTTTGTTTTTACTTCACCGGCTTTTCATTCATCATGATTATTATTAATGCGTGCGCAGACTAAATGTAGGCAGGAGTACGATATAAATGTGATGTAAACATACATGGCGTCCAAAAGAATAAATATTTCTTCTCGATATCTTTCAGTTCTGATATTTATCTCTCTACGATTTTCTTTAAAGTAAATTCTCGAAAATGACGATGAGTCTCAGAAAAAACTTGGGAACTGAGCTGTCTTCTGTTTGGAAATCTTCTTGTATATTCTCTTGAAGCCTTTAGTGCGTTTAGTGGTAAATTCTGAAATAATTTAGTTTATTTCAAAATACACAACGATTCACAATAAATAACAATAAAATGCAAACGACAATTGGTCTATGATGTTTACGTCAGATTTTGTAATGTGAAAATATATTCTTCCAAAGCTAACTATGTGTTTGTTTAAGTTTTTGCATCGATTTAGACAAAAAACATGTTTTCAGATATCTCTTTTTTCAATAACTAAAGGTTTTTAAAACAAAGTTAAATACGATTTTTCATATAAAATCGGAGATTATACATATGTAGTTTTTTTATTTAGATATAACTGTATACCACATTTCATAAACAAATATTAAAAACATTTAGGAATATCAAAGGAATAAAAAAAATATTTCCCAACTTTAACTTTAAGTGTAAATTCTACTGGTTAATTTTTTTTTTAAATAATTGTGAACCACTCTGTATAACAGGAATTCAGAGGCCATTTCAAAAGTAAGCCGTGATCCATAGGCGCCTTAAAAAGGAAACGTTTTCGGTATGCTATAGAAGAATATAAAATTGCTTGAAGTAGCATATTCATTAGTTAATTAAGTTTATTTAAAACTACAAATTTTTTCAAAGATCACACAGGTACATTACTAATACTCCAAATCCTAATATGTCAAGCTTTATAACTGGGTAACAGGCAACAACCCAAATCTAAGGATCAGAGAAGCAACTTTTCACGGGGAGCTTAAACAAAACAAAAGCAAACTTAAAACTCGTTGCTTTAATGGATAATTCGCTACTGATTGTACTCTTCTTGTTTCGCACCAAATTAGACAGTTTCCCCATCCTTCTTAAGACTGGATGCGTTAATTTGACAACAAAGTTCCATAAAATATTGTTGATGACAGTAGCCCGGTTTTCTGAGTGAGGGAGCCCCAAAGTCCCTTTTTCTGCTGCATTTTGTTATGCATTCCAAATATTGCCTTTAAATTATTTTTTGCATACACCCTGAAGATAGTTTTCAGTGCTTACTTTTGATTCTTTAGCCAAACTCTATCAGAGTAACATCTCCATTGCTATAATAAGACCGCGCAATGGTGGCCTCGGGCATTCTTTGTGACGCTAGAAGAAGACGCAACAGGTGAAATTTCATATTTCCACGGTTTCCCGGACAGTCTGTATTTTTGGAACCGCAGCGAATTTTGTTTCCCCCTGCGGCTAGTTGCGGCAAAGAGCTTTTGTTGGGAACATAATCAGCTACACTCGTGTCAGAAATGTTCTAATTAGTTAGGCAGCGAACATGGCGAACGGATTAAAATTCATGAGTCGGTCGCGCTGTCTTCCCCTGATTACTTTCCAGTGTAGCGCGAGGGTTAACCCTTAAGGGCCGCAATTAAAAAATTACAACTATATTCAAATTATGCACTGCGACCAATTTACCTAGCGAAATTCGTAATTGCTCTCTGGAAATTCGTGGAATGTTGGGTAGTGATGTAACGGAATAAAGTTAGCCCAATAATATGCCATCGACGTGAAGTTTGGAGCTATATTAACTTGTTGAATATGTTACGCCTGCATGCTTCTAGATATTAATTGCCGGCGTAATAGAGTGTAACCTGTCCCGTATGGCAGCTTTGTTACATTCTATTAATTAAGGAAGGCAACTAACTAAGAATTTACGTTTATAGAGTTAATGAAACATTCAAACATTAAAATAAAAACTGCCAACATTAGTTTAGTAGCAGTTTGTTTACGTAATATAATTAAAGTAACAGGTACAACAAATTTAGAACTGCGACTACCATTACGTTGATTACAATTGTAATTAAAAGCTGTGATTTCAACGAGTTAACTCATCATGAAGGAGATAATATCTTGCATCATTTATCTTTTTATAGATTATATCAACTGCTCCTATTCGACACATTTAACTAATTAACTGCCAACCCACCTTGTTGTCAGCTGCATGTCCATAAGGGTATTAACACCGATGTCTGCAATTGCTGACGTTGATTTACACTCTCCATGCGAGAGTGATTACACTGTGTAATTACCCAAAGGGCCAGTGCAGGCTGAGTTATTGCGAGATGAATATGCCATGTAGGGAAGACAGAAAAAAACTAGCAATCTTGCACCATGTCCACCATAAGGCTTACAAAGCGAGTTTTCCATGATTATACGACACACGTGTAGTGCAATTTTTCCTTCGTAGGGTTGTTGGTGTACGTTACAAAGACAACCGTCAAGTTATTTACATTTAATTAGCATATAGTTCTCAGCGCTTGCAAAAAATCGCTCTCATCCGCGTTTCGGATATCGCCATAGGTAAGCGAGAGGCGGTAGTGTTTGCTAAAAATTGCTGACAGTCAAAATAGATGAGATAGATAGCTATCCATTTTTCGTGGATTAAGTTGATTCACAATCAAACTTACAATATTACTATCAAAACATTGATATAAATATAATAGAAGGGATGTTAGGGTTTGTATAACACATCCTCCAAGACTTTTGCGCTACCATTTCTCTTCACCATTTTTAAAAATTCTGGTCGGTTGTTGATAAAGCAAGGTGAAGAAAATAAAAGGAAACAAAGTGCGACCAAACTTCAATGCAATCTTATTGGAAAGTGGATTAAGATTTATTATTCCAGTCAAAGTGACTGTTCCGGTTCCGCCCTGTGCATATTAAAACCCCTAAGGATTATTTTGGTATTTTTTCTCTTTGGTCTCTTCTCGGTCCCACTTATCAAGTAGGTTTTATGTATGTTTTCAGCTACAAATCTCACATATACTTGGAGTTGTCTCACCAAAACCTGTACCCTAGAATCAATTTCCTGTGCGCGGGCCGTAAAGCTTAACCGTTTTCCCGATTTCCCAGATCTGCGAAGGGGCTTTTTCCCACCATAAATCACGTGAACGTGCCTGGCAAAAGACACTAAGCGCTTGACACGAAATATTTCATGAGCCGGCAAAGCTTAGGCTGAATCTTGAGGTTTGCCCTTTATTTTTTTACGTCGCCTATTATATAGACATAACGGCCACAGTAGTCAGGAGAAAATAACATGAAACGGAAAAGGTTTAAATTTTTCATGCGTTGATTGATTCGCACTTGAATGTATTGGTTCAGCTTGTCGAATGTAGATGTCGCGTTATCGATCTCATGGGAGCGCAATTTGCCATTACTTGTAATTGATTGATATTGCTACTGGTAGAGTAAGTTGAATTGCCTTGTAACATAAATATATCGTTTGTCCAAGAATTTATAACTGAGATTTTATAGGACTTACATGTTATATATGCGCAATTTCAATGTTTTATTGAGCAGCTCCAATACTTTTTCTCTTCTATATTTTATCCCTAGAACCCCTTAACTCAAAGATGATTTAGAGCTGGCATTTGTTTGGTTCAGATTAAATTTATATTAATGTCCTTACCAGCCGACTGTTGCCCAACTAAATTGGTATTTGTCGAGAAGCTTGCTACGATAATTGGAAGATATGTCAGACGGTAAATTAACCCTTTGTCCCTTTGTAGAGAATACTGGTACAGTTGTAATAGTTAAATTATTCATATAGGCATTAAATTGTGTACGCTATTATCCAACAGTTTGCGAAATTCCCGAAAGCTGTGTTTCTATGTACATTTCTACGCATCTCCAGATAGATTGTACGAATGTGTTCAGGTGACCTGAAAATGCCCGAAATAGTTCATTTAACTGCCCCATAAAGTTTTGTTGAATTTATACTTATACTAACGGTTCGTAAAAGTAATAGCGCTTGGATGTAGCACTAGCCATTGAGTGATAATGTTTCGTTTTGTTAGTGTTTTTGCACTGGTACAGCAAAAATAGGATATTGCTGAAATATAATTAGTTTAAGGAAAAGGGAAGTGAAATTCATTTAATAGAAAGATCACAAAGTTGACGGTAATTTACTATTAAGGATGTAGCTGACACAACAATTTATGGGAGATTCTACAGTAGATGTAGAAATAAATTTGGATTGGGAAATTGAATGGACAATCCAATGTATTAAGGATAAGTAGAGTCTGCGTGCCAGCCTCCAAATTTTAAAAACCGTTTTACCAAAGTTACTCTAATATAAATATAATAAAATATATAACTTTTATGTCAAATTGGCCTACTTGACATGGAATATCCCATCCCCATTAACTAATAAGTCCGATAATACCGGCCTTTTTAATTTGAATAGTAACTGAAATTTAATTACTAGAACTGCAAAACTGCGACCGCGTACTGAACCAGACTTCTTCAGAGTCGCCCACTTGACATTGGCGTCGTTTTACTAGGTTTATCTTGGAGAACACGCTTAATCCATTATCCTCACTAGGTTAAATGCCTCCACCATAATGCGAGTTATACGTGCCAAACGAAAATTCACCATCGATCGTACAGAACAGATCTGGTAGGCCGTGACACTCTTGCATATTAATTATTAAGCCAGCGTTTCTGGGTTGTTTCTCATTACTGATTCCATAGTTACTAAGTTCGGAGGTAATGGGTACTAAGTTATAATAGAAACCGGGATTTAATTTTTGCGTAAAACGTCAGAATAGACTTTAGGAGTTAGTTAAGAGTAGTTTATGGTAATCCATTTAACTTAAAACAATTTTAGTTGCTTTACTTTTACGTTTAAACAACAATCAGAGTAAACAAAGTAGCAAATAGAATGAAGCTGTATTTTGAGGTGAAATTAAAAATTAAATACGCAGTATAATTAAAAATGTTAATTTGGAATGCTTACAAATCGAAATAAATCCATGAAGCGTAATTTGAATATTTAAAACATATATTATAGAGTTTATCTGATTCAAACTTTATTACCGCGCATTTATTTACATTTTTAATTGTAGTTATTTATATGCTCATTTATCCTTAAAATGTTTAAATTAAAATGTTTTCCTCTCAACTTGGTCTGCCTAATCATTTCTTTCCATAGCTTGCTTTGCTGTTTGGTAAGGAATTTTCCAAAATAGATTTAAACTCACTCGTCTTACTTCGTACATCGTGTCACGATGCGACTTGACTTCAATCTGCGTAATAAGAAATTATGAACCGATCAAAATTACGATAAATCTTTGGTTTTTAACGCCTCTATTTCGTGTTTCTGTATTTACTTGTTAAAATATTTGTTTTCGTTAAGAAGTATTGTTATTTCGAAAATAACCCATACCCAATTAACTGAAATTAGGCATTATACTGAAATGAGGCAATTAAAACGTCTTCTCTGGAATAGAGAGTTTGTACAAAATACAGAAAAAGTGTCGTCATAGCGTTCCTCGAATACTCGAGGCGAGTAATTCAGTTTAGCGTTCGTGAAAAAACAAAATAAACACGGAGACCTAATTAATGTCAGTTTCCTTTAATTCATTATTTGTGTAAATAAATACTCCAGGAACGGGAAACAAATGTTAAGTGAAATAACACGAATTCCTAAGATATAAATGAGTTCATTAGAATGTTTTGCGTAAATTTCAGATTAAATAAGAGCAATGCAATTATGAAATATATTATTTTCAATCCAAATATTTGGGACATAAACTTTTCGATTTTAATACTTCAAATATCTTCTTTGGGAATGCGATTGTTTCTCACACCAATGGTAATAGCATGTATTGTTTAATTATTTACGTAATAATTGCTAAGTATGTAAATTCATTGTATGCCTTTTTTGTGTATACTCACGCTCGCTTTATCTAAATAAGGTTACGTGTATTTCGCAGTGGAATAATTATGCAAATTTCTGAAGCATACTTTCTGGTGCACATTAAGTGTTATATGGCTATTCCATATAAAATTAGTAACCAGAGGGGCAGTTTTAGTTTGCCCTGCTAGCAAAAACTGCTTCTCGTATGTGTCTGCCCACATGAGAAATATAATTGAAACGTTCGCAAACGTTAATTACTTTCACTAATTTGATTGAAAAAGGGTTACGCAAAATACGTAGATAACTAGGCGTCTGCGCAAATTAAAAACTTTCCAATTTCGAGTTTTGAGTTAACTGGAAAAGCGTTCCCAGTATACATAAAATATCATTTATATGAAAGTAAATTTTTGCTCAGCTTAATTTCGCTTAAATACTCTGCCATGAATATGTAAATATTTATTATGGACCTATACTGTGGGGAATATTTCAGCAAAGGGGCGGCGTCATAAATTCATATATGGACACTGATAATCCCCACTTCGCATAATATTAGAATCTTGAACATCGATCGTGTTTAGACGTTTTGTTGTTTGAGAGCAAACAGCGGTAGTAAACGAACTGGTGTAGATCTGTGTAAATATTCAATAGGCTAATATACAAAACGTCACTTTCTGATTAATGCTACAAATAGAATTTAACTTATTGATGAACCAAAACAGCTTGAGCGGTTGAGTGTTCATCAATGATTAGAAGATATACATGGTTTTATAACGTCGGTTTGAAGCCCGGTTGATCATAGGTTGAGCAGGTACCTCAACATACTTGAAAATCTTTTCTTGTTCCGTGAAAATGTTTTTCGTAATATGCAGTTTTGCCAAAATTTCTAAAAAAAGGAAAAAATGTCCATAAAAGTGCCCAAAGTGAAAGGCAGCGTAATTTTATTACAAATTGAACGACGTTTGTTTTTGAACGTATTTTGACATTTCGCTTATCAAGACACAATTCTTTCTATTTCGTCCTTTCCTTGTAAAACAATTGATTTTTTCTTTAAATTGTCAAATTTACCGGCGTTACGATATCCATAAAGTACTAGCCATAAAATTTATAGATTATGCGAAATTTTCACTTGAGTGAACTTAGCCTTAAGAGTTAGCCTCAAATCAGAAACTTAATTTTAACCAACAGAAATGGTGAAGGGTGTCCCCCTGAATCCCAAAATGTCATTAAAAGAGGGGGTCCGACTCCGGGGGCGGCGGTGCGAATTTTTATATATTTCCGGCCTCAAATCCATTAATTCGGCAGTTTTGGACGGACAAATGATTTCAGGCATACAAATAGTTAAAAGACACCTCCCCCCATCGACTTACATGAACAAAATGATTTGTCCGTCCCCTGGGGCGGCGTATGAAATAAACCAACCTCTATTAGAATTTTCTAAAGTAGGTAAGAGGCACTTCTTTGTATGTCGGCAAACACCGGATGAAATTAAAAAAACTGTTTATGAAATTGTTTGTGATCTATCGCTGCGATGCCCAGAAATTCCAGCTTTTTAGTATTCCTGGCTACACTTTCGCTAGATCTCTCTTACGTTCTCGGCAGACATATGGTAAATTCCGGGATTTATTTTATAATCTAATCTGGGAATTCCTGGTTTTGCAATATGTGTTAAAATACTGACGCATCCAGGGTCCGTTACCCGAGCCCCCCGACATGGGAATTTTAAAACTCTCTTGATGTTGTCGAATTGTACCTTTTTTCTACCCATTTTTACTCCAAATAAAAGATTTGTACCACCACCGTTTTCGAGATATATTCAAGGAGATTTTCCGGATTTATTAACAGATCTCAACTTGTTCAGACCTGTTGTATAGATGCCGCGGCCGACTTCAGTTTCAAGTTGTCCCAAAATTTCTTTCTTTCAAAAATGTTGTTACCAAATGTCGTCTGGTGATCATCTGCTAGCGTTTGGTTGCCCAGTAAAAACTTTTGGTAGTGAGCCGCGTTCATATAAAAAAAACAGGTGTGTAAGCGTACGCGGCGTAGGATGTTACATACGTAGATGGCGTACGTGGCGCAGGCTGGTACGTAGGGTCAGGTCGGTCAGTGAGTATGTGGGCGGTGTGGCCGTTAACGGAACAGGTCATGACGGATTTTAAGTGTGGTGGAGGGGGAACCCCATACCTCAATTGAGGTTATTAGGATGTTTGTGAATTTCTATTGCTTCTAGGATTCTTGTAGTATAATAGTGGGATTCGCAAGCTAGGATTTTGGTTTGGTTAGAAAGCTTCAGCGTTTTAGTGGATCACCAAACGATTGGTAACACAAGTTGGGGGGTCAACTTAGCACTAACTTTAAAAAAAAAATTTATATGAACAGCTTACTATCGAAACTTTTTAGTGAACTACCAAACACTACCAAACGACCACCAAACGATTGGCAAGACAAAAAAAAAGAAATCGGGAGCCAACTTGACATAGGTTTATAGCGGTGAGTGATACCTCACTATCTCTATTTCTTTTATTTTATCTGTTAACGTTATTTTATTCTGTAACGTATCGCAGTCTAGTACAGTGACTTTTTTCATTATTCTGTCAGGTCATATTGTAGTAGCAGCTCAAATCTGTTTGGCAATGATAAAAAGTTAACTTTACGATCAATACACTGCCACATCTTTTTTCATGCGTAAGTCGCAAAAATGTTACAGGAAACTTTTCTTCTGGGCGTTGGAAATCTGTGCAATAATTTCGCGCATTTTATACAAAGAAACAATGAGGAAGCAAAACCAAACCCCCATGTCCTATCTAATCTATGCACGTAAATTACTCAGTCAACTTGTAAGTGATTTTCGCCCTGGCAGTAGAGATTCAGAATCAGGCAACAGAAATTTAATACTGATGTAAAGTTTGATGGCCGATTGCAAATTATGCGCAAACTGGAAAATAGGAAAACAAGAGACTGTGCTGTCTGCTCCAATACAAGGATCAAGGGTGCAAGAAGGGAGACAGCCCATTACTGCGATACTTGCTCGAACAAACTTGGACTTCACATGGGAGCGGGGTATTACACTTAAAGTGACTACTGAACTTTGTTTATTAAATGAATTAAAATATTAGTAAGCAAAATTGTCTTGGCTCATTACAAAGGTTAAAAATATCTCATTCTTGATGCTGTCGAATTGTACTTTTTATGTGCCCATTGTACCCCAAATTAAAAGATTTGTACCCCCACCGTTTCCAAGATATGTTGTTTTTTTCCTTTTCGATACCGACATTGGAATTTTAATTTTATACTAATGTATACCTGCGTCATTTGTACCCCAAGGACACCACCCCTTGTAGAAGTAACTGGACAGTTTTTGGAGGTATCAAAAACGGGCAATGCTTTTCGACAACGCGTTTGTGCTCTTGGGAAACTAATCTTTCGTCGTTTGTACCCCTAGGGAGCCGAAGAGTAATTTGGTAATTTTTCTATATATCAAAATACGGCCATAAATAATACCATTTGCCGAACGCGTCGTTTGTACTCCCGAGAAACTAATCTTTTCAAATTTGTGTACCCCATAATGTTTAGTTCGGGGTACAAATGGGTACAAAACAGGTACTATTACATGACATCAAGAAACTTTTAAAGTTCTCCGCGACTGAAATTTCAATTTTCTCAACTACAAAAGAAATGGAAATATCTCGAAAACGGTGGGTGTACAAATCTTTTGATT
>JAWQRJ010002487.1:0-13445 GCA_033557515.1 Diorygopyx duplodentatus | reverse complement strand
ATTAAATACTTAAATTAGCAAAGGTGGTAAAAAATCCATAACAGAAAAGGTTATTTTGTGCTAGTAATTTGGTGTGTAGCATTCAATTATAATTAAAATATACATATTCCACTACAACTTATTTGTAGTTTTAGATCCCAATGGGGAAATATTGAGACCATTGTTTGACATTGAATCAAACCGTGAAAGTTATACTTGACCGCAATGACATCAGAATATACACAGAAAGGGAATGGAAGGGGATGATATTCTTTATTTGTTACTAGACGATAATGGAGATGTTCAGTCAGTCCATATACTTTTAGTAGTGAATACCGCATGGAAATCGGTTTACATATAACCAGAACGCAGCGTAAAAAATATTCTATGAATTTTTATAACGCTGTTACAACAACCGTTACAGGTTTTGTATACTACAGATAACGAATCAAAAGTACATTTCACGCATACACATCTAAAATAAAGAGCTACAAACGTTAGAGGAGGAGAAGAACGACTTTGAGGACAAGCCACAAATAAAATATCAATTTCCATAAATATTCATTACATCAACAAGGAATTGAATGCGCAATATTCCTATTAGCAGAAAATGTATAAATTTTATACTTTTCATCTAGCATTCGTTTATTCCGTTGATAATTTTTCTTAACATTTCTTATCTTAATAACAACGGAAAATATATATTTATTTTGTGAAAAAATTAAGCCTTTTTGTAAATTGAAGTGGTAAACAGCATAATGTACCTATTGTGATTGAAAATACTGTGCTGTATTTACCACTTCAAGTAACGAAAAGGTTTATTAGTATTGAATATTTATCATTTTATTGCTGTTCCGTTCTTTTTATGTTACCAAAAATAGACTTTCTTGAATCTGTTTGCATCTATCATTATTGAGGACCAAAAACGTACCCTGTTCTAAATCGACATTTGTTTTATTTATCTTTGCAGATAGCTTTCCTAATAATTAAATGCACTTTTAAATGTAAACAAATCAAAAGATAAGGTTCCAAACGTTGAACAAGTTAAAACAGTAAAAGTAGAATTGTGTACTTTTTACTGGGATAGAAAAGGTAATAATAAATACAAGATCGTCGTGCACAATTATGCAACTCAAGCACTTTATTACTGAGTTCCCCGCCCCTACAAGTGGTTATATAAAATATTTAAATAAATTTAAACAACAAATCACGATAAACCCAAAACACATCACAAAGTGAAATAGGTTGTATTTTGATGTTTCAAGATAATAGAATTCGTTTTTGTTTCACTTGGGTTGTATGGGGTATTCTCTTATTTCATCAGCTGTCATCGTTAGTTTCATCGTTATTTCATCAGCTGTAGTATGCTTCTGGTTCTATCTATTTAACCAGAAATAGATAGAACAAAGCAAATCACGACAAACGTTTTCACTTTCAAAGCTACACTTATCTAAAACGTTTTTGTATATGCCAGTAGTATGTCTGGGCTACACAATGCTATCAAAATTGATATTATTTGTAATATCATATTTATTGTATTATTTATAATATTATAACTACATAATATTTTTTCATCAATAAAACAACTTCAATAAATTTTAATAAAGTTAATTTATCTGCCATTAATCTGTGTCATTTATCGCAAATTGAAAAGGGTTGAGTAAGAAAGGCATTTTTCAATTCTTTCTCCATCATATATCGTACAGCACCAATAGTCCAAATTTATTAATTTTGCAAAAACCGTTTAACTTGAACACCTAGTTTCCCCCATTGTAACTCAAAAATGTATTAAGAAAGGTTCACTTTATTGAGCGTTTAAGACTCGTATGGTTCAAGTTTTTAATCAATTTTTAGGTCGGGTTCAAAAAAATATTCAGATGTTTAAATTTTAGAAAATTAAGATTTAAAAAATTTCAACCCAAGTTACAGTGCATATTACAGTATGCTGTTTGTTCAAATGCAAAACCTCAATTTTCAAATTACACGGCGTTTATGTATATTTCGACAATACAACTTATCAGCTTGTTATTGACATTCCAGAAGTTTAAATAATGTATAATTGAAATAAAATACAATTCGTAAACAAGATTTGTTTCTAAAATATCAAAATGAGAGGTCACAGGGTTATAGTATTACGAAGCTGTACAAAGATAACCTTATAACATCAATTGAAAGATCTGTAACCATGCTGCAACAAATGTTTGTGTGATTTGACAAGATTTTGACGGAGAAATGCGTAAGTACTCTGTAGCAAATATTTCTTTAGCCTTTTCAGAAGTAATCATTCGTAATTGCCCTTCTAGACAATATTACACGTTAATGCTTTACTTTACTTTACTTTATACAGGTTTAAAAATGGCGTCGAAATTAAGCGACAACATACAGTGTATCCCAGCTAACGTGAATAACATCCATAAAATGATTAGGAAAAAAAAATTGGAAAACGATGTGTTATTTTAATTAGATAGAGTTTAATTGCCCTAAAACGACCTGCTGGGGAGTTTCATATAAATTTTTTCTAGAAACAATGATTGAAATTATATAATTTACTGAAAAACAAATTATTTAATCAAGTTAAATGATTAAAAGTTAAATGAAATCAATTTAAATTAAGAAAAAATTATGTGTTCGAAGTATTCTTGTGAAATGGAAGTAGAGAATTACTGGCTTAGGGGTAACCATATTATCGGGCCTTACTTCTTTGAGTAAAATTGGAATGGTGAATGGTATCAACCCAACCCAATATAAGAATTGGTTTCAGCAAGATGGAGTACCTCTGCATTATACCCTTGGGACAATCCCTGTAAGGGCATAAAGCGGAGATGCCTCTGGACTATTTTTTAAGAAGATATTTCAAAAATAAGCTCTATTAACTCTATTTAAACAGGTGATACACAACTGTTGACCTGAAGGCAAGAATAAACCATAAAATCCGTTTTTTTACACCAGAAATAATGGAAAATGTGCAAAGGGAATTTGTGTTGCGACTTAATTTCGATTTAATTTTTGATTTGCGTTTTTCAGTAAATTACTTAATTTCAAGCATTTTTTTCTCTAAAATTTAGACAAGCTATACCCAAAAGGGCCCACTTTTAAAACAAAATTAACTTATCCCACCGTTTTCCCAGATTATTATTATTATTGTGTTACATAATTATTTTATCGATGTTATTCACGTTAGCTGAGGCACACTGTACAGGATGTCCCATTTTCGATGGTTTGAAATGGGAAGTCATGTTTTGGTGCTAGATAGCTCAAATCTGATATAGGTGTCTGAAGCTGTTTTTTGAAGCTTAATTCATTGGCGGAAACCACATGTCTATATCTCTAACCGATATCGAGATATCCATGAAAATTTCTTGAATTTTCTGTAACTGCATCGTTATTTATAATTTTGGGCATCTTACAAAACATTCTTAAGGTACTTTTTGACGTAGAATACGATGGATATATTTATTTTTTTGTTGCCTTAACAGTTAAAAAGATATTATATATAACTTTCTTATTTTAAATAGAAGCCTATATATTTTTATATTTTTTCGTAACCCTTATTGAAAGAGCTTTCCAAATATATATACTTTTCATACTTTATTGTCAGCCATTGACGAGAAATAAAAAGATTTTGGGAAATTAAACTATTTTATACCACTGATCCAGTTAGCCCTGAAAACAATGCAGATAGGTGGCCTCCAAAATTTGACACTTCACAAATCAGTGCAGTTAATGTCAGAGTTCCTACAACTAAGAGACAAAATGTTTAATAATGCTGAAAAATACGACATGTTACGGCCAACCTGGAGAGAACATAGAATTGCACAATATACGTATTTCTAGAGATATCCGAAGCGGAGGCAATCCGATAAAAGAATTTTTGAACGTCTTGAATGTTATTTGGCGCATTTTGAAAACCACGCAATAAATCTTACCTGAAAGAGATTAGAAAAGAATCAAAAGTAAATGTGCTGGTGACAGTGAACGCTCACCCAAAAACGTCCCCGCGGCGAATCTCAACGTTTTTCCGGAACCACTTCAATAATTCTCAAAAAATGCACCATTTACTCTTTGCCGAATTTTTGCATATCTTTAACAATTATAAATATATATTCAACTTCTTTGTTTTGAATGAAACGCTATGTTTTATTTTCTTTAATCACAACCCATACTGAAGGAGCTTTCCAAATATGTAATTTTGAATACTTTATTAATACCCGTTAATAACAAATATAAAGATTTCAAAAAATTAAAGTGTCCCACTCTATGAATCGAATTAGCCTTGGAGAATAATTTACGAAAATTGCATTCTGCTTACTCTATTGTTATTGTACTATTATATAAATGCTTAAACTGGTAGCTGGTAAACTAATTAATTAATGCAACTTCCCCATTCTCTCGCGACTAGCCGTAAATAGGTAATATGTCGCATTTTTTAGCACTATTAAACATTTTGTCTCTTAGTTGTAGGAACTCTGACATTAACTGCACTGATTTGTGAAGTGTCAAATTTTTCGAAGCCACCTATCTGCATTGTTTTCAAAGGCTAACTGGATCAGTGGTATATAATAGTTTAATTTCCCAAAATCTTTTTATTTCTCATCAATGGCTGACGATAAAGTATGAAAAATATATATATTTGGAAAGGTCTTTCAATAAGGGTTACGAACAAATATAAAAATATATAGGCTTCCATTTAAAATAAGAATGCAGCTAGAGCACATTCAAGAAATTGGCAAAATTTGAATTTTCATGGATATCTTGATAACGGTTAGAGATATTGACATGCGGTTTTCGCCAATGAATGGGACACCCTGTACATAAAAATATACACGGTGCCAATTTGAAAACTTTCAGTGTGGATACCTTGAAAACTACTAAAGATATCAAAACAACGTTTTGGGAAATGTTACAACAGCTAGTAGGACATCGAACCTTAAATTTTCACCTGTAGTCTTGGTACTTCCAGCCAGTTAAAGAGTATCTTATAGCCTAGGAAAAAGTACCTTTGTGAACTTAACACCCAACTATAAGTAAGCTCATTTTTTACATATGCATTCGATTACCCTTCGTGTGTACCACTTGTCATTTCGTTTGTACCTTAAAGGGTTGCAAGTTGTGAGGGGTCGAAAAAAAACAGCACCCCACTTTGAGATAAGTTACTTTTTCCAATGCAGTTCATTTTTTTACCGTTACTGGTACGGGGGTTAATAATTATGAAAATACGGGTAAATCCAAATCCTGTTTGTAAGGCAAATAATTATTAAACTCTTGTGAATTAAATTAATTATTACTCTTTAACTATCGAGCAGAATTCACATCTAATTGTAAGTTAGATTGTAAAATTTGCATTCTAACAGAATGGGGTATAACCTAACAGGTTATACCTAATTTGTCTTCTTTTCAAACGATTCTTTTGTGTCGTTATAATGTGACAGCAAACATAAGACACTTAGCACTTAGCTCATTTTAACTGTATATGTCTTGCACTTATAACGGAGTGTATTTTTTAATTTATTTTATTATGACGTAAACCACAGTTATCTAACCTAAGATGTAGGGTTTAATTTGTTAATTTGTTACAAAGGGTTATCTAACCCTTTGTAAAATCCAAATATTGCTGAAACAAAACCAGCAAGGAAAGGATGGTATGGTGGGGAATAGTGGGTATAATTATCTAAATCATTGGAAGAAAATAAACGATTGTTTAGCAAGCACCGATTAAAGTGCAGTGAGAAAATATCAGACGAAAATAGAATGGCAATGTAAAAGAATTATTGGCTTGCGATTTTAATCGTCAAAATGATTTTATTTTAAATACAGTGCAAAGCCATATTTCTGAAAGACGTAGATGAAGAGAAGGCGATGATGTGCCTTTAAAGGTAAAGGTGGGGGAAAATATTCATAGGTGAAGGTAAAAAGGTCATACAATGAAAAAAATTGTCGACGTTGAAGTAAAATATAAATTGAAAGTTTCCTAATGATGGAATCTCATTACACACGAAAGTCTAAACCTAAAGAAACTACTTAGACTGTAAATTAAGTATAACTACAATGTACTCGTGTAAAACAAATGTAATTTAATAAACTAAATTTAAGAAGAGAAGATAATTTTAGGGACATTATAAGCGGACGCCGAATTAATACATGTAGTAAAACTTGCAACCAACACGAAAGATTGCAGAGCTATACGTAAACTTGTACGTCAGGCATCCAATGCATAAAATACATAACATTTTGATACACGGGCCACTGTTATTAACCACGCGGTAGCGTCCGAGAACTGTCTGGGGAAGCTGCTGAAGCCAGAAACATTTCTGCCTATACAGTAGGGTGAGTCAAAAAAAATTAAAACACTTTATTTCAAGTCGTAATACCGCGAAAAAGTTGCGATTTGGGGAGACTAAAAAGGTGTAAAAAAGAAATAAAATTGGTTTATATCTTCCGGTCGCACATGTGCTCTAAAGTTTGCCGAAATTCACATTTTTACGAAAATTCACATTTTTACGATAATTTTTAACATTTTTAAATTAGCCCCTTCCCGAATCTATTACATTCGGAGAGAGGCTCAAATTCTTACGTATTAGAACCATAAAAAATAACGTGTAAATATTATTTAAATCCATCACCATCTTCCGGTCGCGCATTGCCCTCAAAGTTAATGAAATTTTGAAAAAAATACAAATAAAGGTAGATCACAGTTCAAGAAAAACAAAATACTAACAACTTACATGTTTTTTGCTTCACTGAAACGACTTTTAATTTGACTTATGACTATCAGGTGACCCAGTTCCTAATTTTTTTTTTTACTAGGGGTAAAAAATGTAAATTACCTATATCACCTCAGATAAAATGGAACTGGGCTAGCTTTACAATTTGATCAACGGATCTTTGCGTCACGCCATAGGTAGGTAAACAACAATAGAGCAAAATTTACATATATTGTGTATCATAGCCTGTTTTAGAGCAAGTTAAGGCATCCACAATGTAGATGCTAAACAGCGACTTTGAGGTACACATTTTGCAAATATTACATTTAGCCTAACGTGCAATTTTCGTCATTGCTAAATTATTTACTGTAAACATGTGCCGAACAATAAACTAAAACTACTACAACTAAATTAAAGTTTACCTCAAAACTTATTAATGTCATGTGGCCACAATTGTCGTTTGTAAAATAACGTCTAACAAAAGACAAACACGTCTTAAAGTCTATTCTGTTTTAACACTTCCTCTCTTCGCTAACCAGTCAATAGATGAATGTTTATACAAAGTTCTTAATGTTGATGCAAAAATTTTTATTTTTAATTTGGTTATTATGGAAAAAGTTTAGTATTAATCATTTCTTTCATTACTATGTTCGGTGGCTTTAAATTATTAATGCTACTCCGCATGATTGTCATTATTGTTCATTTATCATTGTTGTTATTCAAAGTGAAAAGAAAGACGGCGCCGGACATCTGAAATAATCAATTACGTAAACAATTTTCAGTCCTTTTGTTATATTACATTAGAATTTATTTTTTCAGTTTTATTAATGTCGGTTCAATCTGTTAGATATTGGGTTGATTTATTGGTATGTTCCTAATTTAATTTGATATTGTACAGGAAACTGTTTGTACAGATTTAATATATACAGCACCTGGTAGACCGAGCTCGACCGGGGTTTTCACACTATAAACAATAGATTTAAGGATCTACACAGACTTCTGAAGAGGATATAAAACAAGAACCTCAAATAGTACTACAAATTTCTAACTGTAACAACTTCAAAATAGACACTATCCAAAGAAAAATCCAAACAAAACGCAATTTAACGAACTACACGACGTTAAATTTACAACAGAGTACAACAAACAATATAGAAAATACAGAAAATTCACTTACCAGGGCTACATCCCAAACATATTACAGAAAATATTATACATATAACTATAACACAGCTGCCATATTTAAAATTATAAATACCAACAATAGTCACTTAATAAACACTAAAAAAAACAGGTGACTACCCTTGAAAAGAAAAGTTGTTTATTCACTAGAATGCGATACTTGGGGAGCCACCTACATAGTTGAAACTGGAAGAAACCTCAGTACAAGAATAAAAGAACATAAACATAATAACAATTCAGCCTTTGAGAGACATTTTCGTTTGAACGACGAATTTGAAGGATATGAGGCTTATGAAATAGGCAAATTCAGAAGCACAAGACAAGACGTAGAAACCTTAAACGAACAGACAAACCTGACAAGATCCCCTTTGTACAATTTTTTAAATTACCCTTATGCTTTGTAAGTTCTTATCTCTTTACGCACACTACATGAATAAAAGATAATAACAGTACAACTTTATAGTATTTATTTAAATATACATAGATACATAGATAACCGACTAATTTGTAGCGCCCTGGAGATGAGCATTGCTCGAAACATGTAGGACAAAAATAAACTATAATAAACTTTATCTAATCAAAGGTATAAAGTTTTAATGCATTACTTAATATTATTAAAATGAATAACCAACACACCTAATTAAAATGGATAACCAATACAATACACCTTAATTTTATGTTATTGTGATACCTTTGCTTTGCTCTTGTCGACCATTTCATGACACGTCCTAATATTCAAAATTTTAAATTTTCTCCTGATATCGACCGTTACCATCGGTTGGGCAGTCCGAAGGGGGGGCCGAGGGAAGTCCAGACCGATGATATTATTTAATAACTTCGTTTGATATGCAAATCGGGATATGGTGAGGTAGAATAGAAAACGTCTCAGGGGTACCGAGTTCTAATTACGGAATCGCCCACCAGAGCCCGTCATTCTTTGTTTTTGCGAGTAAGGGAAATCTTTGGTCCCAAGAGGTGCTAGACTGTAGATGGGAAAATCATGGTGTGTTTTCCTGATAGTCACCGACGTGCTGTAGCTATTATAGCTTTTGAACTGGGGAGAGCCATAAAGTCATTACCCGCATTGGGGGAGGATGTCGAAGTGATCAAGACGATGATTCGACTGCGACGTCGCAGGGATCGGTCACCCGGAGTCGGATGCGTCGACCACTCACCGCTTACTACCTTTCTTGGTATTTTCATATTATTATCGCTTTGTGTCGTTGCCGTTGGCCTTGTGAACACTCTCCATTCTTTTCTTTAAAGTGTTGTTTTGTTTACTTATATCTTCTTTTGATATACAAGGTGAGCTTAAGTATGAGTTATACTCTTGAATGATTTGAGACATGTTGCTGATAATATCATGTAAAATATAAAAAACGTTGGACTTCTTTGTAAACTGGTTTATTGTTGGCGTTCCTGATTATGATCAGTTAGCTCGAAACTTTTAATAATTGCCTCAAAATCCTTGTTGCAGTGCGTACGTAAATGATTATTGTTTGATATAGAGGAATGTAAATAGACACACTGATTTGGAAAATCGTTAATAATTGTTTATATACAAACCTACAGACAAAATAGCGCATTTCTTCATGTCTGCCGCATGCATCAACAGTTTATGCACATATAATACAGTACCTGGTATACCGAGCTCCCTCGGGGGTAAAAAACAAAAAAAAATCTACCCATGACCATTTCTTTCGCGGACTCTGATAAGATATAACGGGATGACTGTTCAGTCAAAGCTTACTCGCGCTACGAATTTTACGATATAATATACTTCCATTAAATTTTTCCCAACAGGTTTTTGGTCCGAAAGTGAATCAAAATTAATTTGTCTTTCAATGTACAAACATGGGTTAACACCTTTAAATCGAAAAATCTTAAAAACTCGCAGCTTGTCGCAGAAAAAAGTGGGTATCATTTCTTTTCTTAAGTATTCAGGATTATTATTGCATAAATATCTGCTTAATCTATGTTAATCCGTAAATGTTTTATATTTCGTATAAAAAATAAACTAACAATTTTGAAGGCTTGACTTTGGAAGGCCCTATATCAAACGGGCTAGGGTTAATTGACTTTCAAAATGAGTTTTCCACATACCCAATATGTCCAGATTACGAAAAGTAAATGAAATCAGCTCGAAATAAACAAAGAAAATGATATCATTAAAACCAATTAGAAGAGTACATTTATTTTAAATCATTTACGTAATTAAATATAACCCGATTAAAAATGGATAACCAACAAATTAACTTTCTGTTTTATCTCTACCGATACAGTAGTTACAAGAATGGTTGGATTTCTAAACATGAAATAAATTTCGCAAATTTTACACCTTTCTATAAATTCTACCGACCGTTGCCACTATGCCCAGAGTGAATACCATTTTAAAATACTTTCCTTTGTTCCGCACAATAACATATATCATCGTCATTTGCTTCATATTTAAGCAGCTTTTCCAGCAAAAGTTATACGTATTATAAATTCTTGCGCACTAGTGAAACGAAAACATCTACTACCTGCAAATTTGTTCACCTAGCAGAAGTTAATAGTTACTAATAATAGGTAAGTAGATACATTAGGTTAGCATTACAGTATTTTGGTACCAATAGTAGTTATTAATTAACTACTTAATTATTATTATTAATTATTAATTAATTGTAAAAAAAATCAGGCGCTTGTTTTTTGGTTATGGAGAAATTAAATTCATACCCCAGCGTTCTAATTTCGCGTTCTAATCTAGCAATTAATTTATTCCTTCTATAAACACAGTGCGTATTAGTAAATTATTTTGCTAAAAGTTAAGGTAAATAAATAGGTGTTAAAATATTTTACTGTTTATAATAGTTTCATTGCCACTGAAGTAATCTGTGTACATTTACAAATATAAATTAAATTTCACCTTTTTTCTATTTTATAAAAATGTTCAAAATGACGACTGTCCGACTCTAAACACAACGCTATCCTCTTTCTAAAACTCGCAACAACATTTGTTAGCACTGCTGGGTGTATGCATATTCTAATTGTACTAATAGTGCATTTAAAAAATAGGTACATTCGGTTACTTAATAGCATTTCCTCACTCATCTGAAGGCAATACAAAAATATTTCGTATAAAAAATAAACTAATAATTTTGAAGCCGAAATTTGACAAAATGAGTTTTTCACATACTCAATATGACCAGATTACGAAAAGTAAACAAAAAAAAAACTCCCCGTAACTTTCGGTTTAGCTCCAATGCGACAATTTTTGCTGGGTTTTTACCAATGTGCGACGTCCCTGAAGATGAAATCAGCTTGAAATAAACAAAGAAAATTATATTATTGAAACTAATTGGAAGAGTACATTTATTTTATATCATTCACGTAATTAAATATAACCTGAATAAAAATGGATAGTTAGTAGTAGTTATAAGAATGGTTGGACTTTTAAACATGAAATCATTATGCGATCATTATGAATCATTATTTTACTAGAAAACGAAATGGTGATGATATATGTTATCGCTGTGCCCGTAGTGAATTCCATTTTAAAATATTTTCCTTTGTTCGGCATACAATAACATATATCATCACCATTTCGTTTTCTAGTAAAAGTTATACGTATTACAAATTTTTGCGCACCAGTGAATCGAAAGCGTCCACTACCTGCAAATACGTTCACCTAGCAGAGGTTAATAGTTACAAATAATAGGTAAGTAGATACATTAGGTTGGTATTATAGTATTTTGGAACCAATAGTAGCTATATTTAATTAATTGAAAAAATTCCAGGCTCTTGTTTTTCGGTTTTGGAGAAATTAAATTCATATCTTAGCGTAGTTCTATGAATTTATTCGCTCTATAAACATAGTGCGTATTAGTAAATTAGTTTGCTAAGATTTAAGGTAAATTAATAGGTGTAAAAATATTTTACTGTTTACAATAGTTTCATTGATACTGAAGTAATCTTTTGATTTGAAGTAATTTGTGACGTACATCACAAATATAAATTAAATTTCACCTCTTTTCTATTTTATAAAAACACTAAATAATGTAAATAATTTCAAAACAGAACATTTATTATCCCTGTTTACATGAAATTCACCCTGATGTGTACTAATTGATTACATTTCTTGTCCAACTGGCGAAAAAATTCCTAAAATATACAGGATATCTAAAAATTAAGTCATTTAAATAATGACGAGTTTAAATGGTAATAACTTGCTTAATTTAAACGGAACTCCCTGTATTTTATTCTAATAATATATGTAAAATTTAATTATCTATTGAATACTATTATACTCCCCTATACCTAACTCTTCACGTTTTGATGGAAAACGCACATTTTTCCGAATGCAAACTGATCTTAAATCTCCAAAAAAGAAATCCGAAGGAGTTAAGTCCGGTGATCTTGGTGGCCAATTTTTATATGCAATCCATCGATTTTGAAAATTCGCATTTAAAAATGCTCGGACCCCAGAAGGGACTCGGAAGTGTGGAGGAGTTCCATCCAATTGAAACCACATCGATCTCCATAACTCTAAGTGAATGTCCTCTAATGAGATAGGAAATTGATTTATCCAAAAACAATATTTCATTTAAATTGTGTTGGAAAAATAAGGACCAATTACATATCGTCCCATTATTCCACCCCATACATTCACTGACTACCCGTGTTGATTATTAATTATTCTAAATTGATGCGGATTGGAATCAGTATAGTAATGAAAATTATGTCTGTTAACGGATCTATTGTTGTGAAATATGCATTCATCACTAAACAGAACAAAATTAAAAAAGTTTTCATTTTCTGCAACTTTCTCTAATACCCATATACAAAATTCAAATCGTTTCGTAAAATCGTTTTCAGAAAGTTCTTAGTGAAGCTGGATTTTATACAGCTTTGACGCACACATAAATTGCATATATAATAAATAAATAATAGAACGCCTTGCCAAAAATACCATAGGTGACTTGATAAATCATAAATTTGTTAAAATCAGTTTGCATTTTAAAAATGTGCGTTTTCCATCAAAACGTGAAGTTCAATAGACAATTATATTTTACATCTATTCTTAGCATAAAATACCGGAAGTTCCATTTAAATTAAACAAGTTATTACCGCTTAAAACTCGTCATTATTTAGGCTTAATTGACATCTGTACACTATAGGAATTTTTTTGTCAGTTTGAGAAGATATGTAATCAATTAGTACATAAGGGTGAATTTGATGTAAAAAGGGATAATAAACGTTCTGTTTTGAAATTCTTTAATACCATAAGCATCAACAAGTGTGCCAAATAAAAGTTATTTAGTCAAATAAAATTTAGTTATTTTAAACGTTCCTTGAATTTAAGGAGCACTGTTTTAATAAAAAATTAACTCAAATAACTTTTACTGATCGGACCGTAGCCTTCTATAAGTTTTGTCGAAACAAAAATAGCTTAATAAATTGCTGAAGTTAGAGAGTTAACCGGTTTGAATGGCATATTTACAGAGAGATAAAAAAATGTTCACTAAAAGTTTTGACACATTTTAAAATTTCTATAACTTCTACTATACATATATATATATATATATATATATATATATATACATA
>JAWQRJ010002486.1:0-13446 GCA_033557515.1 Diorygopyx duplodentatus | reverse complement strand
GGTTTCTTGGTTATTTTTGTTTTCTTTTAGTGTTGGGTTTTCTATTTATTTTTTTATGCCACACTGCTTCAATATTCAATTGTTATTGTTGATAAAATATATTGCTAATTTTTGGCTTAGTTTATTGTTTATTTTTGTGCACTTTTAAGTTTAAAATTGCAATGAGATTAGGTTGTAATTGTCAATAAAACAGATTTTTAATTTTCAGGTTAGGTCTTTCGTTATTTTTATTTGCTTTTAGATTAGGTTTTTCATTGCAATTAGGTTATGTTGCAATTGTGGATTAAACGGATTTTTAATTTTTAGGTTAGGTTTATTTGCTTTTAGGTAAGTTTTCCATTGCAATGAGGTTAGGTTGAAATTGTCGATAAAACAGATTTTTTAATTTTTGCGTTAGGTTTTTGGTTGTTTTTATTTGCTTTTGGGTTAGGTTGCAATTGTCGATAAAACAGATTTTTATCTTTAGGTTAGGTTTTTGGGTATTTTTATTTGCTTTTAGGTTAGGTTTTCCATTGCAATGAGGTTTGGGTACAATTGTCGATAAAACAGATTTTTTAATTTTTACGTTAGGTTTTTGGTTATTTTTATTTGCTTTTAAGTCAGGTTTTCTATTGGAAGTAGGTTAGGTTGTAGTTGCCCATATAACAAATGTTTAATTTCTAGGTTAGGTTTTTGCTTATTTTTGTTTTCTTTTAGGTTGGGTTTTCTATTTATTTTTTATGCCACACTCCATGAATATTCAATTATAATTGTCAATAAAATAAATTGTTAGTTTTTAGATTAGTTAATTTTTTATTTTTGAGTGCTTTCAGGTTAGGGTTTTCATCGCAATGAGGTTCGGTTGTAATTGTCAATAAATCAGATTTTTAATTTTTAGGTTTGGTTTTTGGTTATTTTGATTTGCTTTTAGGTTAGGTTTTCCATTGCAATTAGGTTAGGTTGCAATTGTCTACAAAACAGATTTTTAAGTTTTAAGTTAGGTTTTTGCTAATTTTTATTTGCTTTCGGGTTAAGTTTTCCATTACAATTAGGTTAGGTTGCAGTTGTCGTTAAAACAGATTTTTAATTTTTAGGTTTGGTTTTTGGTTATTTTTATTTGCTTTTAGATTAGGTTTTCTATTTATTTATTTTATCCCACTGCTTGAATATTCAATTATGATGGTCGATAAAATAGATTGCTAATTTTTAGGTTAGGTTTTTATTTTTTGTTTTAGGTTAGGTTTTTCATTGCAATTAGGTTGTTTTCCGTTGTAATTAGGTTAGGTTGCAATTGTCGATAAAACAGGTTTTTAATTTCTGGCTTAGGTTTTTTTGGTTATTTTCGTTTTCTCTTAGGTTCGGTTGTCTATTTATTATTTAATACCACACTTCATGAATATTTAATTATAATTGTCAATAAAATAAATTGGTAATTTTTAGGTTAGTTAATTTTTTATTTTTGTGCGCTTTCAGGTTAGGTTTTCTATTGCAATGAGGTTAGGTTGTAATTGTCAATAAAACAGATTTTTAGGTTAGGTTTTTCGTTTGTTTTTGCTTTTAGGTTAGGTTTTCCATTGTGGTCGATAAAACAGGTGTTTTAATTTTTACGTTGGTTGCATTTGTCGACAAAACAGAGGTTTTAATTTTTAGGTTAGGTTTTCGGTTATTTTTGTATGCTTTTAGGTTAGGTTTTCAATTGGAATTAGGTTAGGTTGCAATTGTGGATAAAATATATTTTTAATTTTTAGGTTATTTGCTTTTAGGTTAGATTTTCCATTGCAATTAGGTTAGGTTGCAATTGTCTATAAAACAGATTTTTAATTTTTAAGTTAGGTTTTTGATTATTTTTATTTGCTCTTGGGTTAGGTTTTCCATTGCAATTAGGTTAGATTGCAATTGTCGATAAAACAGATTTTTTAAGTTTTACGTTATTTTTTTAGGTTTTTGGTTCTTTTTATTTGTTTTTGGGTTGGGTTTTCCATTGCAATTGGGTTAGGTTGTAATTGTCGATAAAACAGATTTTTTAAGTTTTACGTTATGTTTTTAGGTTTTTGATTATTTTTATTTGTTTTTGGGTTAGGTTTTCCTTTGCAATTAGGTTAGGTTGCAATTGTCGATAAAACAAATTTTTAATTTGTGGGTTAGGTTTTTGGTTATTTTTGTTACTGGTTCAATATTCACTTGTGATTGTCCATAAAATACATTGTTAATTTTTAGGTTAGGTTTTCTATTTTGTGTGCTTTTAGGATACGTTTTTCATTGCAATTGTCGATAAAACAGATTTTTAATTTTTACGGTAGGTTTTTGGTTGTTTTTTTTATTTGCTTTTGGGTTAGGTTGCAATTGTCGATGAAACAGATTTTTAATCTTTAGGTTAGGTTTTTGGTTGTTTTTATTTACTTTTAGATTAGGTTTCCCATTACAATTAGGTTAGGTTGCAATTGTTGATAAAACAATTAGGTTAGATTTTTGGTTATTTTTATTTGCTTTTATTATTTATGAATTATATTTGCTTATGTTTATTTTATTTAGGTTAGGTTTTCCATTTATTTTTTTATGCTACTTGCAAGAACATTCAATTTTAATTGTCGGTAAAGTGGATACCTAATTTTTAGGTTAGTTTATTTTTTATTTGTGTGTGCTTTCAGGTTAGGTTTGCCATTGTATTGAGGTTAGGTTGTAATTGTCAATAAAACAGATTTTTAATTTCTAGTTTTTAGGTTAGTTTTTGTTTGTTTTTGTGTGCTTTCAGGTTAGGTATTCCCATTGGAATTAGGTTACATTGCAATCGTCGATAAATTTTTTATCAACTTTTAGGTTAGCTTTTTCAATTGTAACTTTCGATAGAACGTAACCGTTTGCCGTCGGCAGGTGCAGCAACAGCCGCAGCAGATCCAGATAGTGTCCGCCGACAGGATTCGCTTCGGGTGCGAGGAGTGCGGCATGACGTTCGGAACGCAGGCCGACCTCAAGACGCACAAGATCCAGACGCACCAGCAGCCGCAGCAGCAGCAGATGCAGCAGACGCAGCAGCAGCAGCCGCAGCAGCAACAGCAGCAGTCGAACGCGCTCAAGATCAAGAACTGCGAGACGTGCGGCGCCCCGCTGCCCCAGGACACCAACAAGAAACGGGCCGTCATGAAGGTAAGTGCCGAAGAAGGTTTTTGCCGTTTTGAGTATTCGAATATTATTAAATTTTGTGGTGACCAAAGTGAATAAACTAAGTCACAATCTTCAATAATATCTCATTTTCAATAATTTTAAATGAAAATTGTCATCGTACATATGTACAGTTGTCGAAATGCGATCTCTTGAGGTTAGTTCCGAGCGCGAACTCGAGAGATAGTCAGAACTCCCCGGTCCTTTCAGGTTAAGTGCGAGACGTGCCTGAGCGCCGAATCGATCCAGCCGCAAATCCTGTTCGTCGCGACGACCGCCGACCCGTCGACGGTGAAGTTCGAAGAGTCGACGGGCACGCAGACGCAGCAACAGCAGCAGCAGCCGGCGCAGCAGCAGCAGCAGCAGCCGAACCTCGGCACGCAGAACTCGATCCCGATCGGCGTCGGCAGCAAGAACAACCACCCGGTGAAGCGGCGCGGCGTCGCCTCCGTCACCAAGTGCACCAAGTGCAACGGCTCGGGCATCATCTTCATCGGCGGCTCGAAGAACCAGCAGAGCAACGTCGACAAGCCGTTCCACTGCAACATCTGCAACGGCTCGTTCTCGCGCTACTCGTCGCTCTGGTCGCACAAGCGGCTGCACACCGGCGAGAAGAACTTCAAGTGCAACATCTGCGGGCTCGCGTTCGCCAAGGCCGCCTACCTCAAGAACCACTCGCGCATCCACACGGGCGAGAAGCCGTACCGGTGCAACGTGTGCGGCATGCAGTTCTCGCAGAGCCCCCACCTCAAGAACCACGAGCGGATACACTCGGGCGAGAGGCCGTACGTTTGCGAGGTATGTTGTTTTTCGAGTTCTCGTAGTCGTTTTTCATGTCGGGGAAAAACCCGCCGCAGGTCTGCGACAAGTCGTTTGCGCGCCACTCGACGCTGTGGAACCACCGCCGGATCCACACGGGCGAGAAGCCGTACCGCTGCGACATCTGCGGCTCGTGCTTCAACCAGGCGACGCACCTCAAGAACCACGCGAAGGTGCACTCGGGCGAGAAGCCGTTCAAGTGCGACATCTGCTCGGTCGGCTTCTCCGACCGGTTCGCGCTCAAACGGCACCGGAACATCCACGAGAAGTACGGCCGGACGAAGCCGGTCGCGCAGCAGAAGGCCGAGCCGGCCGAGGGCGGCGGCGCCGTCGAGCTGGCGGCCGTCGCGTCGAACGGCGACGCGACCGCCGTCGCCGGGCTGCAGGCCGACGCGGGCGGCCCCGGCGACGGCACCGACGACATGGTCGTCGAGACCAAGTACGAGGAGGGCAAGTACGAGGTGACGGACCCGACGGCCGCCGACATCGCCGAGGAGATGACCGAGATATCCGAGCTGCACGTGCAGCTGTCGTAGACGGACGGACGTGCGCGCGACAAACTCTCTCCGATTCGAACACTAACGGTTAGTTATTATTTTTCCATAGTACTTTTTTTTCTTTCTCTTTTTAGTTTTTATTTACTATTTGATTTTTTTTTTAACGATGAATCTACCCGACGGTTGGTTTTATTAATCGAATTATACTTTTTTTTTGTAAATACGTCTTTAAGGAATTTATACTATTCGATAGGCTGTATATATGAACTGTAGGCTTATAACGATGATGATAATAATTGAAGATAATAAAATTGTTTAAACGATCGTCTGTTAGGTCTTTTCCCATTATAACCTAACTATTGGTAAGTACTCGCTAAGTACTTTGGTAAGTATTTGGTAAGTATTTGGTAAGTACTTTGGTAAGTACTTTGGTAAGTACTCGGTAAGTACTTTGGTAAGTACTCGGTAAGTACTTTGGTAAGTACATAAACAAAGATTGTTAGTATACACGGAAATCTTGTTTAATATTGTCTTACCAATTTGTATAATTTTCTATGGAAAAGTAATTAATCATCTTAAACAGGGTTGCCAGGTTTTTAAAATTTAATGTAGCCATATTTGTGACATGAAGTAGCCACTTCTCGCCAACTGTTGATACTAAAGTTACTGTCAATTTATTTATTGGGAATCTCCATTGTGGTAGTGGATTTAAACATATTTTAGGGCTTAAAGAGTGGAGATTATGAAAATATATGGAAATGTTATCCGGGAACCTTTGAAGAAGTTCTCCTAATAAGGTTTTGATAAAAAATGTAGCCGTAATTTGTATATTTGCTAGGGTATCATCCTGTAATTTTAAATTGTTAGCAGTTTGAATTTACTCAATGCCAAAATCCACATCTTTGTGGTTGAGTTCATATGAACACATAAAGCACAAAAACTATTAAACAATTATAAATTATAATTGTTCAATAGCTTTTGTACCGCGTGACTATAAATGATTGTGATTTTTTTTGCTCGGTTGGCATGATTTTTTTGTTTTCCTGTTTGCATCCTTGATTTTCAATTTAAACTTGTCACATCAAAACGTCAAATAAAATAAAATTCAATGTCGTTTATTTACGAAACCCCTAACCTAAAAAACTAATCTTGACATAAAGAGGGATTATTACCAAATCATCAAGGATGCCAACCCACTATAATTGCCTCAATCATTTACAGTCACCCGGTACGTTGTGTAGCCATTTGACATAACCCAATCCAACCCAATCTAATCCAACCCAATCGATGCCAACCCAATCTAATCCAATCCAACCCAACCTAATCCAACCCAAGTGAACTAAGTTCCTAGTAGTATTTGTACATACAATAGTTTGTGCAATAGCTTTGTACTCAAATATAACCCAACCCAATCTCTTCCAATTCAATCTAATCCAACCCAATCTAATCCAATCCAAGTGAACTAAGTTCCTAGAAGTATTTATGGTTTTGAAACTAGCTGTAATGTTATAATTGTGCAATAGTTTTTGTACTCAAATTAATTATAACATTAATAACATTAATTATAACCACAAATACTACTAGTAACTTAGTTCACTTGTGTTGGATTCGATTGGATTGGATTAGATTGGGTTAGATTAGATTGGGTTGGATTAGATTTGAGTACAAAAACTATTGCACAATTATAACATTACAGCTAATTTCTAATTTATAACATTATAGTTTATAATATTACAGCTAATTCCAAACCATAAACACTACTAGTAACTTAGCTCACTTGGGTTGGATTGGATTAGATTGTGTTGATTTAGATTGGGTTGAATTAGATTGTGTTGGTTTAGATTGGGTTGGATTAGATTGGGTTGGTTTAGATTGGGTTGGTTTAGATTGGGTTGGATTGGATTAGATTGGGTTGGATTGGATTAGATTGGGTTGGAGTGGATTAGATTGGGTTGGAGTCGATTGGGTTGGTTTAGATTGGGTTCGTTTAGATTGGGTTGGATTAGATTGGGTTGGGTTGGGTTAGTTCGTTTAGCCATTCTTGTACAAAAACAGACTTCATGATCTTTTTAGCTAAAAATAAAATCAAGTTTTTAATTTCGTCGATTGCGTCTTCAATATCAATTAGAGTAACATTTTTTGAAAACTATTCACATTATTTATTTCAAATGTTATTGGTTTAATTATTTTTAAATATAGATAATTACTAAGATCTTGAAACATCTCATTTAATAGTCTTGCTGAATAACGTTTTTCTTTGTTTTTCACAACATTGAAGTGCAACTTCAATTCTTCGTATTGTTCTAATATAACATTAATTACATTATACCTAAATGGCCATCTTGTTTCTGATAATTGTACAAAATTAAGGCGTTTCTTGTCTATTCCGTTAAGTATAGTAAATAATATATTATATTCAATACGCTTTAGAGCAGCCTTTCTCAACTGATTTCGAGTCACGGACCACTAAAAAAGATTTTTTTTGCGGCCCAGATATAAATAAACTAATTTTAGTTAATCAATGCGCTCCTTCGATGTAAAACAAATTGGAATAGATTAATTTGTTCCAAAGTTATGCTAGGGAGAGACTTGATAGTACGATTCTGGTGCTTATATGAGATTATCGAACAGAATTTTCAACGAGGGTTTTTGTTTATTTTGATCTTTTGTTATAAAACGTGTTATGAACTGTCAGAAAACTTGTTCGTTTAGCTATCTTTCAATGTAAAACAAATTAGAATAGGTCAATTTGTTTAAACGTTATGCTAGGGAGAGACATGATGATTTTCAAAAACACAATTTTCAAATCTAGCGTTTATTTATTTGTGATTTTATTCGTTGATCGGATTACAATTTATTACAAAACTTATTCTTTTAGCGCTGTTTCGATGGAAAAAAAATTCAAATAGGTCAATTTATTTAAAAGTTATGCTAGAGAGAGACTTGATAGTACAATTTTGATGCTTATATGAGATTATCGAAAACAGAATTTTCAAAGAGGGGTTTTGCTTATTATAATCTTTTGTTATAAAACGGATTATGAACTATCAGAAAGCTTGTTCTTTTAGCTTTCTTTCGATGTAAAATAAATTCGAATAGATTAATACGTTTCAAAAATTCTAGCGACTTATTTTGTAGATCTGTATGTTTGGTATGTAAATGGTGCTTATCGTTTTTGATGCTTTCTGATTAGTATGCCTTGTAATGGTTAACCTAAAATTTACCCACAAAATATAAGAATCAAGTATGAAATTTGGGGTAAATAATTCCACCAGTCATAGACAATTAACTTGGTTATTTTTCTATAACTGGTGGTATCGTCGTACAGTCTTAAAACCTGAAACTCATGCAGATCGAAAAATTATTAAATACTCGCCAGTGTTTCCTGTAGCCACAAAACCGTTTTATCGTAGCCACAATTTGTCGCCAATCGCCAAATTTGAAAGAATTTGAGAAAAATTTGAATGTCGAGCGTCGGAAATTATTTCCGTATTTCTTGCGACTGACCAGCCAAGTATTCCCGACCAAGAACGAAACATATATGTTATTTTGTTAATATTGTTTAAAAAAGCTGAAAGATTAAGTGATAGAGAAAAGTTGAAAATCTTTTATCCGCCTAAAGGAATTAATTGTAACACACTCCTAATGCAATTATATATTAATAATTTATTATTTCATCAAATTCGTATAAAAAATGAATCACTAACAAATAGATCGTGATTAATATGTGTACTAGAACGTAACATACTAAAACAAACAAACACATGAGTATTCCTTCTCAGTTTTCATCACTTTCATCGATTCCCTCGGATCGTTTTGGCCTCATTAACCAATCCCACTTGTCATAATAGATTGTCTCATTGGATTTCTGGTACCGTACTTTGCTCTTCATTTTCCTTACAAACACCCTTCTGCTCCCGATCTTCTGCAGTTGTCTGTAGTTGTTAAGGAGAGGCGTATCGTTGACGTCAGAAGCCAGGTTTCTGAATTTGTTCATCTGGAATGCAAATTATATGGTAAATCCATGGATGAAAATTCTGGTTCAAGATTCATAATCGTTTTTGATGAAAATCGGAATTGTTTTATTCCAAACTTACTTGATGGACAGAAATTGGTAACGGATCCGGAAATAAAATCCAGGTAACCGCCTCGGAGCACGGAGGAGTTGTCAGAGAACCTTTATAGGTGTAATACCTTTCCATGTCTTCTTCACCAGGCAGCAAAGAAGCCAACGTAAACGTGTCATTTAACATATAACTTGTGTTTACTTGGTATACGTTTTTTAAGTTACGCACTATGGTGGAAAGACCTTTATTTTCTTTTTCGCTTATCTAGGATTAAAATGCAATGAAAAAAAAATTGAAAAAATTAATAGCAATCATTGTTACCTGAAAGAAAATCGCTAACACTGTAAGACCATCGTGATAATTTAATGCATCACCTACATTTTCGTACTTTCTATTTCTATAAATGATGTGCATCTCTATGGGAAACCTAATATCGTTGAAGATATGTTCAGATCCTTGGTTGTTCGTGTCTCCCCAATGGAAATGGAGACCTTCCATCTCGTATTCATTGTGCAACCTGGCCCCGAAAACGTACGGTATGTATTTCGCGTAAGGGTCGTCCTTTTGCAGTTTCGGTAGGCTCAGAGTCACCGAATGACCGTTGTTGGTCAGATCTAGAGGGCCAGGGAGGTAATCATGGTTACGAACCATTTCCAAGGCTGGCATCCGAAGTGGAATAGCCCGAAAACTGTCGATCCTTATGGGCGATTGCATTTCTCCGCCGCAAGAACTGTGTTCCCTCTGCCATTTTCTCTGTTCGAAATTGCTGTAGCCGAATCTATGTATTCCAGACACTTGAATAATAATAAATCGTAAGTGACCAAGACGGGAAATAATAGCTTACTTACCTTTAAACTGTCCAATTAAAAACAGTTGTACCACGAGCAAAAAGCACTTATTCATTTTTTTCCGAACGGAACTCTGTGTAGAATTTTCGTTTCCAAGCCTACCGCGTTAATTTATCTCAAAACACTAGTAAAGGAAATGGAGATACCTCCTTATTTATACGAGATCATTCAGCGTACCGCCTGAAGTTCGATTTGCAGTCAGATAGCGAAGCTTATCTAGTTATCTATTCTTCGCGTTTTTATGCTAACGATCAATAGGGAATTTAAACAACATATTCAATTTGTATTCCCGGAGCGAACGGATAATTTACAGCTTGCCCACATATAATAATATTTGATGGAATTTGCGCAGACAAGCATATATGGTATATGTTTACATAAAAAATTACTCTACACTACATTAGCTGCCAAGGTGTTAATTGTTTACGTTTTGTACGAAAGAATTCTATTCAGACCGTCGATTATCTGGAAGTCAAGTTTAAATAAAAAATTAGAAACCGTTAATATTTTCAAAGTAAATTTTATTTTTTAATGAAATACGTAAGCATTTCAGAACATTAAATTGTTAAACGCGTCATACCTCCCCCTCAATAAATCACTGAGTTATTGGATCAATAAATTTAAGATTGCCTTTATTACTTTAAAAAAAAACGGCATTATCAAAAATCTATATCAGATAGGCGGACAAAAGCAGATTTTTGTCTAGAAATAAAAGTAGTGTATTACGCATTAATCTCGAGGTTACCAACATTATTTACGCACCTCCTATGTTTTAACTCGATTATCGCAGCGAAGAGCAACTAATAAACCAACACATTAACATTTTAACAGTTAAGATGTTCGACAAATACGAAACCTTTCAAATAAACAATGCAAATACGAAATGCAAGCAAATTAAGACAAGTCAGGTATTTCGTTGGGTTTTATTAAATTGTCAAACAAGCTGATGATCAATTTGAGATGTAGCTTAAACTCTGCCCAGTTACAAAAATTTACTACTTCCCGCATTAATAATTACAATAATTTTAAACAAAAACTATTAAAGTAGGTTTTCTTCTACAAGGAAAACATTTGGAAGTAAATCGTAAAGTCTTTCAAACTAAGAGAAAGTCAGATGTTTATCTTATTGTTAGACATACTAAAGTATTTATTCATAGAATCGTTTATTAATGGCACATGTAAAAACAATAGTCACGTGCATTTACATCCTTTATCAATTATTTATTGTCCCATATAAACGTCAAAACCGCTGAAAATTACCGTTCCAGTAATTACAACTTATCATCATACGTCATCTACAATTTAAGTATAAAATCGCAATCATTCATAAAAACTCAAAGGAAGGGCGTACGATTGATTTATGAAGTGCGGACGCCATAAATAACAGACCGAGTATAAATACTTTTTTATGGTTATGAATCGCGTTTATTTTCGCGTACTTTTATGATATTTTACAGCCACTACATCTTGCGTTGGGACATCGGTAGTCCAAACAGCTTTCTAATTGATTAGTAATAAAACTTTTGTTTGTCTAGAATATATGTGAAATTCATCATCGAAATGTATTATTTTTTATCTTTTTTGTTTTAAATTCCTTAGTCTGTTTCTTGTAATATGGATATATTTAAGACAAAGCGTTCAAATAGGTTTTGTGAATAACTGCTTTATTGATCGATATGTAAACGTTTTCTTGCAACGCATTTCAGCAAAATTCTTATTCTCAAATTGAGCGAATATTTCTATTCAAAGAAACAACACTTCTGCTGGATTTTATCTATTTGAATCATTGTATTTATTTCCATAGTATTTCCTCGATTCTAGATTAACTACTTGCCTCTCTCGCAAAATACATCGCTGTCGTTAGGATCAGTTCCAGGAATTAGAACTGGACAACTCCGACAAACGATTTATTTACATGTTTTATGGTCGTTTTGGGTTTTAAAGCACTTACTTTTTTATTTGCTTCGAACCCTTATTGAAAGAACTTTCCAAATATATACACAATTTATACATTATTGTCAACAGCAGAAACTTTTTTTTCGGGCGGAAGTTATGAATAACTAAATAAATAATATTGATCAGGTTTTCGGGCAACGGTTTACAAACAGATTCAATTATTAAACGCCAAATGTAACTTTTTTACGTTTTCTAGACATTGTAGCTATGTAGGGCAACGACAAAAAAAGGGTTCTAAGCTTGACCGATCGGACGAATTTCCTAATGCTCTCCCTTGGCTTGAGACACTCTCCATACCAAATCCAAAAAAGGATGTTTAGTTTAAACGTAATAAGGTTATACAGTTGCACTATTCTTTTATAATATATTGATATATATTGATAACATTCTTTTTTGTTAAAAAAATATATGCAGAGTGCTTAGATCAGTCCTTTCTTGATACCGTTCCAAAATTTCAAGTAATTTTGATGATTGTAACAGATGCTATGGCTTTAGAAAAAAGGATCTAAAACACTTTTACTTGGAGCGGAAAACTCCTCTTAAGGTGCAGTAGGACAGAATCAATACAAATTGTAATATATAACACACCCCAGACGTGTTCCAACCATACTGCATACTTATCTTTTTAATATAAAGCTGAGTTATTGTATTTTGATAGATAGTGGGATTTATTACTATTAGTAAACTTAAGTGGACGTAAATTAGATTTTTTCGTACAATTGTACAATATTCTACATGTCATCACTTTTCTGAGGATACTGAAACATTATCAAACATATGTTTGTAAACATTTTTACAATTTTATACATTATTAATTAATTGTAGTATTTATTTGATAAATTTACTTTTGTAATTGAAAATACTAAATTCACCTTTTCTACTATAATCTTCAGATTTTACTAGCTTGTCTTTACTTTATCTTTGTTTTATTGTTCTCATTTATAATATTTATGTACAATAAAATATTATATATCCGTTTTCACAATATATTATAAAAAAAGCATTATAAAAAAAGTGCCATTTTCAACACCACGTTAAAACTACTTCATATTTTGCAATTTTCTTTACACAGTTAATCTACAAATAATTTGGATTTTAGCATTATTAATAGGTCCCGGATCTTTATTTAAATACATATTTTCGTATTTAAATAAATATTTTGCGATTTTTGATGATAAATAAATATTTCAATAAATATTCCCAACAAAATGTTGAGAATCGCTGCCTGCCTGCAGTTATAAACCTGCCAACACAAATATTATAGAAGCCGCAGTGCTGACGAAATCTCGAAAAGAAATGACTAATTACAATATCAATTACAAAATTACAACATTTGAAGAGGTGTTAAATGAAGATCCAGGCTATAAAATTTTACTATGTATCAAAAGCTTCTTGGGATCCTTAATGAAGAAAAGGAAGAAGAAAACGGAGATTTTGAAGTATTAAACGCGTTGAGCCCTTCAGACATTTCATTTTAGGTGTTTAGTTTTTTTAGAAATTAATATTGAATATATCATAGAGTAATATGATCGAAACAATATTTTGATATCTCGCGTATATTTTTTATTAAAAAATTATAGATGTTCATTGAAAAATATTAGAACTGATTTCTTAAATTTTAACGTCTCTGTATTAAAAAATCGATCAAAAATTCATTTTAATTTTAGATGTGCAGTTTTTTAGAAATTAATATTGGATATATCATAGAATAATATGATCGAAACAATTTTTTGATCTCTCACATATTTTTCATTAAATAATGATAAATGTTCATTGAAAGATATTAGAACTGATTTCTTAAATTTTAACGTCTCTGTATTAAAAAATCGATCAAAAATTCAATTTTCATTTTAGAAGTGCAGTTTTTTAGAAATTAATATTGGATATATCATAGAATAATATGATCGAAACAATTTTTTGATATCTCGCGTATATTTTTTATTAAAAAATAATAGATATTCATTGAAAAATATTAGAACTGAGTTCTTAAATTTTAACGTCTCTGTATTAAAAAATCGATCAAAAATTCAATTTTCATTTTAGATGTGCAGTTTTTTAGAAATTTATACTGGATATATCATAGTATAATATGATCGAAACAATTTTTTTATTATCTCGCAC
>JAWQRJ010002485.1:0-13447 GCA_033557515.1 Diorygopyx duplodentatus | reverse complement strand
CATAAAGATGACCAATTAGCCGTTAGAGAAATGTGTCCAAACAATACAGAACAAAAAGATACTAAATACGTTTCTATTGCATATTCTGGAAACATATCTGAAAAAATAGCAAACAATAAAAATAAATAAAATAATAATAATAAATACTTAATAAAACAACATTTAGAAATAACCCAACCATTTTTACAACTTTATGCAACGCTAAAGACAAAACACATGTTATTATGAAACCTGGGGCATACAAACTTCTTCTTCTTCCACGTATTGTAAGCCTTGTGCCTATAATTTCCAACTTATGATTTCTCTTGTGATGTCGATGTCCACGAATCTTTCCATCTCTTTGGAGGTCTTCTTAAAGGTCGTCGTGTCCGTGGTCTGCCATCTCGTGTGATTTTATCTATTCTTCCTCCATACATTCTGTCTACATGGTCATTCCAAGCTCTTCTTCGTTTCCGTCCACACCTGAAGTATACAAACTTAATTGCTCAATTTGTAGCTCCATGCATATTGGACACTTAGATATTTCGATATTAGATACAAAGAACATGTACGTTGCTATAAATACAGCCATAGAGACAAGTAAAACTATGCCTAATTGAACACAACCATCACAGAGAACAATACATTTTTGCACTTTTCATCGAAAAACGAAAATTAGACATTTTAGTGGCATCGACATTTACAAACACAAACAATAATACCTCTACTGAGTGAACAGATGGATCTTAATGTCAGTGCCTTAGTCTAAATATTAACATTAAGTATATCATGAACTGCTTTAATGGGTATTAGAATCACTCAATTGTCATTCTTCACTCTACCGTTTACCACAATGGTGAAAAATACAATCCTGTTTTGTAAATTCCGAGTAATCAAATTTCTGCGTAATGATGTCACCATTGGTGAGGTTAATTTTGAATGGGTAAAGTTTTATTGGATAGCTTGTTGTGCAGAGGATTGTGGATCTTTTCTAACTGATGATGGAATCTTTTCGCCAATCCTAACTGTATACAGTATGTTTTAGAATTTGATCTTTGCTACTACGATATCAAATGTAGTAGCTTTCAAAGTCAACAAGGCTACGATGCTCATTCTAACTTCTAGCATTTTAATTTCGGTACTAGAGACCTCTGCTTTCCGTCAAAGCTGAGCTTTTTCGCGTGATCTATGGAGTTATATGAAACTGTTTTTGGTCGAAAAAGGAACAAAAACGTGAGTTCTTTTATTGAGTTCTTTTGTGCTCCTTAGGCTTTCACTAAACTTCCATAGAAATGTAGAATTGACCAATGGCAGAACCGTCGATCTGAAAGGCTATTCATGAAAACCATCAATGAACCGGAAATCAGTAGATCTATCGATTAATTATTTCATTTCAACATTTTCCGCAACGGTTACAAGAATATGACGATAACAAATAATTTTCGTAATCCTCAAGTCCTCTAACAATTTAGTGTAGTCCTATAACAAAGGTTATTATTGTTAATGTTGTGAGGCATACCGGTATTGTTTCATATTAACAGATAAGAAAATGAAATGTTGGCATTGTGCATCATACGCAAGTACAATTCTTGCAGTTGCGGTGGCCTGCTGATGCACGCACTTTATCCGCAAGTTATCCGCATTTCGTAAACAAAGGTGGAAGGAAAAAGTCTAGCGCAAAAAGCAATTCTAGAAAAATCCATCCAAGTTGTGTACCAAGTTTTCTTGGTACACAATTACACACAGAAAACGTGACATGTTCACAAAAATACTAGATGGGATTTTTTGAAGAACTTTGTTCTGATTTCATATAATAATAATCATAAATACACCATACACAACACACCACAATACACCATACACACCAAATACACCATATTAAAACGCTAGCAAGGCTTATAATCATTTCTTTAATTCTGTACTATAACAAAAAGTTTTTTGTATTTTATCCTTGCTTGTTATTGATAGATAACCATATCAAATTCTGAAATTTGGTATATATTTATCTCAAATTATTACAATTTAATTTTAATAACTTACAATTATAAGACGCCGAATAGCTCAGCTAATACATGTGGGAATGGAGGTAGATGAGATAGAGTAAATAATTGTTTTTCTTCACGATTTAATAAATAAAAGATCTATTTGAAAATGAGATAAATAGTTCTTGCACCAAAGCAAGACAGATTTAAAGTGCAATAGTTATGTTATAAATCTAACGTTAAAAAACAGATGGTAATCCCTAATTTAATACTCTTATTATTTATATTTCATGAATCGAAGTCTAAAGAAGGAAGCAAGTATATTCCAATTTGCTCAAGTCCTTTGGAAAACTACATAATATGTAATACTAACTTATTGAAGTGATTGAAACGATTATTTCGGCAATCCTTAGGACGTGGATAGATGTTTACAGAACTCCCAGATAGCGAATTCTTCAGCACAAAATAAATATGACTACAGAAGACACGGATGAGAAAACCATGCATGAGGACTACAAAACTCCAAACCAAGAGTCAGTCGACAGTAACAGAAATCTGTTTTGTTGTTTCCAACAACCCCTGGGTGACAGGCGATTGGTGTTGTGTTGAAAATATTACTCTTTGATTTATTTTCAATACAAAAACGAGTCATCATAACCCATGAGTTGGAAAGATGCTTTTTAGACAATTTGAATTGCTCCAGCGTAACAGCTCTTCATAATTCTTTTACTTTACAGTTTACATAACATATATGAGATATGTTTACAACTGTCCTCTACTTTATGAAGTATATAGGTCTTTAATTACCAAATGTACCCATGTCCCAAAATCAAAAACCACATCAAATCTAACGATGGAATTATTACACTCTTACATATAATCAGTGATTTGTTTGGGAGAACAGGTTCTGCATTTGTCACGTCGTCAAAGTCAATAGTGGTACTTCATCAGGAAAAGTTGGCTGATAGTAACCAGTTTCTATCTCTTCGGAAATAGAAGTGTAATGGCTTATGACACTTTTACGGTTCCATCAAATAAATCGATCAAATGCTCACACTTTCAGGAAGTTCGAGAAGTACTGCTGGGTTCGTTTTATTCCATTGTATAAGCTGCTATATAATATGGCGGTGCAAAAAAAAATGCGAAAATGTGGCCACTTCAATTAATTTCTAAATGATGGTATCAGCTATTTTTTTCCGACTAAGCTATTCAACACTAGATAGTAGCGTTAGATTAAGTGTTTATGGCGCCTTCTAGGCGATAAGATTTCGCAGTAGATCAGGAAATAGGGTGTCTGGTAGGATTAGGTCAGATTGCGAACTTTACCTAGAGATCAATACATGTGTTGCTGGTGAGTTTCTTGTGCAAAAATTCGAAAAAAAATAATTCAACTTTCTTACCGATAGATTTGGTTTACATTCAGAGCAAGACGTCTGAACCATACTAGAGGTGTTTGTGTTTTTATGAGCAAAAGGAAGGATGCACGCGAGCTTGATATGCTGAATGTTTACCTACAAGTATCTAATTGAGGGATATCCCATGTTGTTATCGTAAAGCTCAACCACTGCACGTAAAGACATGCAGTGGCCTCACTATAGTATCAGCAACGTTACTTTACGAGAATGGGATTTCCAGAAAGCCTTTTTTGTACCTTCGATTTGAGACAAGCTGATGGGCCTCTGGGTTTTCTCGGTGGTAGACTTCCTTTTTTCCTTCTAGAAAGGGCCAATTCTGCCCCTTGAAAAAGCAAAGGTAAAGGAACACACAGCTACTTTTGTAGCGCAGTTTTTATACTGCAGCTGCAAAAGTTGCATCTTGGGTTTACACGCTGACCGAAAGTGGTGTGTAGTGCAGTTTTTATGTACGTATGAGTTACAGAACTGTTCATACGTATTGGGTTACTTTACTTCAGTTGATTCCTCGCAGTATGCACTGCAACTTTTCGTGCGTGGTTGTAGTCATTTCGTAACACAATGGGGGTCATTCACGATTTTGGGAAAGTAGTGGAATTATAAGACATTTCTTTAAAAACACTAGCGTGTAAATATTAGGAATGAACAATAAGTAATTGCATGAGAATAATTTTTTAAACGTTGAATAAGTAATGTAAAATCTCCAAAACTAATGAAATTAGGTCAAATGCACTAGTACTGTTTATCAATGCTTTGTTTTAGCTGTTCTTAAATGAGAAATTTATTTAAATAAATTATTCTTAACTAAACGTTTATTACGTATAAATAGAAACAGCTGTGAACTAGTAATACCAATTCTCTATAAATTCATTTACACAAACGCTTTTAACCGATGGAATATACTTCTTTATCTCTTGTCGTAAAAATAAGATATCTTGAAAGTTTAAAGTTTTATTTTAGTGCCGCTAAACTGGGATTGTGACTAATATGCGCAAAATTTCCAAAATTCAACTTTATTGTCAAATATCTTTGTTAATTCAACATTTAATTAAGTAAAACATTTGAACTTTAAGATTATTTTTAACCTATATGTACTTGTACATTGATATCCATAGCTACTCGATGATGGATTATTATCTGGTGGAAGTTGAAATTTCTGTTCTACTCTTTTTGTACTCTTAAGAAGAAAAAGAATTTGGGTTAGAAACCAAAAACACTCTGGGGATTTTGACAACTTGCTCCAAGAGTTACGGCTAGGAGAAGAAATAATGTAGAGAAATTTTCTGCGAATGTCAGTTGACTTCGACTACCTATTGGAAAAAAAATATCGCTGTTAATAAAAAAGACACATTGATAACATAAGCCAGTACACCGGCTAATCGCCTAATTTGATTAATTGGTTTTCAAAGGAAATGTGTAAAATTACGATTAGAAGCTATAACAATAAAGTACCTGGTAGACCCAGCTCGCTCGGGGGAAAAAAACTCAAAAAACATTGTTTTCAACCCCTGGCCGAGTTCGCGCGTTTTGGCAGTACAGACCGAGTTAGCACCATTCTACCAAAGCAACAGTTATAATTAAGTATAATAAAGTTATAATTAACAAAAACTCATTTTACATGTCTAGTGGAGCTGGGACTTTCAGTATTCGTCTGAGTTTCTACATATTTTAAATATTTTTTAATCCCTATAATACTGGTGGCAATATCGTGCGGACACCGGTCAACAATATCGATTATGCTATTTGTAACAGAAAAGGCCACATATTGACTACCATTTATTTTTTTATCAGGGCTATTATAATATAAGAGAAAAATCATTTACAAATGTCACCGAGATTTCTTATTTTGTAAGTTTGTTAATGTCTTTAAACTGGGTCTATTAATTTGAGAAACTACATATATTAATTAGTAATATTTGATTTAAAATTGAGTTTTAAAATTGCTCCTTTAGAATGGAAAGAAGTAATTTTTATGAACAATTTAAAATATTTTATTAACTAAATCAGCTCATTAGCTAATCAGGTAACTAAATCAGGTGTGTTTTATGGTATACACCTGATTTCGACTTATTTAGTTAATAAAATTAACAACACAATATTCGTACCGGAAATAATGCACTTCTGTTTTAAACATTTTGCTTGAAAATATCCCAAGGATGTCCCAAGGAAAACATTCCACCCCAGTTATCTTTGCACGCAATTGTTTTCCGCAGAAATGGCTAAACACGTCAACCTTCATTTGAAGGGAGACATCTCATTCAACTCGTTTTCCCCTTTTCATCCCTTCACCATATAGAGGTACCCCATAAAAAATTAAATTGGAATGTGGGTCGTGTACTACTTGCAATGGAAGGTGTTTTCGTTCTCTATATGACCATGTTTTTGTTTTATATTTTTTACGTTGCGTTTTAGAGAAAAAGGGAGGTAGGTGGTTAAAAATAATGTCAACGATTGCTTTGAATTATTTTATTAAGTGTTGAAAATGGCCTCCGTTGACCTTCATATAAAAGTACAACTGATCTTCGAAACGTCTACAAACATTATTGAACTAATTTCAGGAGTCACCAAACGACATTCCTCAATAATTCTGTTACATCAATCTTCTAAAGATCCAGATTTCGTGGCGTACACTTTGCTTTTCAGAGGTGCATAAGAAGAAATGCAATGGCGAGAGATCAGGTGACCTGGGAGACTATTCCACATGACCTATTCTGCCGATTCGTCTTCCAGAAAATTCCGACCAAAAATTGACAAGCTGGAGCAGCGTAGTATGGAGGTGCGCCATCTTGCTGAAATACCAGTGCATTTTATAAAAGATTGTTAGCTTATTTCAGTAATGCAGTTATCATGGGGTTGGCGGGGTTCTGTAGAAGTTCTAGGTAACTTTTTCCATTTGAATTTGCAGGAATAGAAAATGCCCCAACAAAGTGGTGTCCAAAGATACCTGCCCAAACATTCAATTTCTGAGGATGCTGAGTATGCGTTTCTTGAACCAAATGGGGATTATTGTGAGTCCAATACCGGCAGCTATGTTTTTTTATTTCACAATTACAAATTCCTATTATTATTAAGCGAGTCGCTGCAGTATTCGCAAAACTGTAGCCTGCGGTCAACATCATCTTCAGTGAGCTCATGTACTAGACTAATTACATATGGATTAAATATATATAAATATATATGTATATACTTAGCTGGTCAGCATCAAGAAATAGAATCAAGATATTTAATTTTTATATTTAATTTTTTCGTTATTTTAGTAGATCCTCGTATATAGGACAAAAATAGAAATTTTTTTTAAGGAACTTAAAAAATGTTTGCTAATGGGGTTACAAACACGTAAGGTTTGTAGACCTTAGGGCTTAGGTGATCTAAGACCTTGAGGTTGATTTAATACTTTTTACGTTGCTTGTAATAATTATAATAAGTTTCGGTAATGTGTAGAGCATTACCGAAACTTGTTATAATTATGAAATTATCTGACATAATTTTAAAATTTCCATTCTAAACGGGAAAGCGACACCATTTTCAGATAAAATCTTATACTATTCAACGCGGTAATCGTGTATATTTATTTATTAGCAAGCCGGTTTCTTAACCGCCACACAATGTTAGTGATATTTACACGATTTAGAGATTAAGGTGTAGGGAATCGATATAGGTAGATGTCGGCTTTCACTTAAATCATTTTAGATTTTATGAGCTTTTGAAATCGGCAAAAAATTGCTGACGTTTAATGTGATCGAAGCCGATCGCAAACCGGGCGAAACAGCTCGAACGTAAAACCAAAAAGTGTGTGAAATTATGTGAAATAAGTAATTACGAAGTTTCAAAACCTAAAGCAGCTGGTTTCAAGTAAAAAGTAAGTCTTTTGTATTTTTATCCGACGTATTGAATTTGTCGTTAATTTTTTTATTTTTAAATCTGAAATGAAAGAATGGGAGAATTATTTTATGCATCTTTAGAGAGCATCGGAAAAAAGAAAAATAGAAAGAAGTTAAAAAGTAGCTACGAAACGAAAAATAAAAGAACTAGACGGAATAACAGTGGATGGGATGAAAAAGCCCAGGCTCAATAAGGACAAGGCAGCAGAAACGGACACAATACAAAGCGAAGCCTCGATTAATGGCACGGAAGAAGTGGCAGCAAGCGTGACAAGATCTTGAGCGGAATATGGGATATGGGATATGAGAATATGGGAAGGAATATGAGGGAAGGAATATGAGGGAAGGCAGATTCCCGGTTGAGTGGAGAAAGGGAATAATAACACCGATATTTAAAAAGGGAAATAAAAAAGAAGTAAAGAACGATACAGGAATAATATTGTTAAATGCATCGTACAGATCTATGTCATTCTGCTAAATAAAAAGCTAAAGCTTGAGATAGAGGAAAACAAATACGTCCTTATACGCAGATAGGATTTAGAGAGGGAAGAGGATCTATGGGTAACGCATACGTACTCAGTGGAAAGATTGACAAAGAACTGGAGAAGATTGGAGTATAGTGGTTTTCGACACAATAGAAAGAAAATATCTGTGGAAAGAAATGCGGAAAGTGAATATATACGAACGCCTTGTAAACAAAATAAAATGAATATATGAAGAGACGGAAAATATAATAAAAAATAAACAGCAAAGATATGGACGACCAGGCGGTTGAGGTAAGGATAGATAACCTTTAAGTGCAAAGTTAGGCACGATATACCTTGCGCGTCTAGAGAAGGTATTGGAGAGAGGACAAGGAGGCGGAGTAGTTATGGGAAACGAAAAGTTCTGGTCATTGGGGTATGCAGATGATATAGTTTTGCAGACAAAAAATCTACAGGAATCAAATGATATGATTAAGAATTTAGAAAAATACTTAAAGGGGAAGAAACTAGACTTCAACGCGGAGAGATAAAAAATATGGTGTTTGGAAAGGGCGATGGGAGAAAGAGTACACAATGGAAATGGGCAAACACAGTTCTGGAGGAGGTAAAGGAATTCAAATATTTAATAAAGGAATATCAAATCATTGGTGGCGTTGAAGCACATTGTCAGGAAAGGACAAATAAGGCGGCAGCAATAATGCCTCAGATATGGGGAATAGGGCATAGGGAATATTCCGAGATGACCTTCGAAAAAGAATTATGATGTTTGATACTCTTACTAAAAGTGTAATAATGTACGGGGCAGAGGTGAAGGGCAGAAGATTTACAAATAAAATACTTAAGATGGATTTTAGGTTTGGAGAGAAGTACGCCAAAGTACATAGTTTTGGAGGAAACAAAAGAATGAAAATAAGAATAGAGACTGGAAGATGGGCGATGAAATTTGAGGTGAACCTTAGAGCTGAGCATAAGAGCAAAATACTAATGGCATGTTGAAGAAAATTAAAAAGGAGTACTAAAATTAGATCTACGGATAGCAGGAGAACATATTACTAAAGAAACAGATATAGCCCGGAGGAAATCGAAAGGAGGCGAGAGGAAGGATGGACAACGCGAATAACATTTTCGGTGACCGAAAGAGACTGGGATGTTCAAAAATAAGAACAGGGGGAAAAAATAAAGAACTCCAGATACAATAAAAAATATGTTAGAATAAGAACTAACTATTTACCGCAGTATTTGGCAGCTAAAGGTGAAAGAGGCAACATAAAAATCATAGGCGAGCTTTCGATGTGAAAATGAGGAGAATGGGAAGAAGTAATGCATGCGGGAGGGGGCAAGGGGGATGCAGGTTATTCGGGGCGAAACTGGACGAGGAACGGTAGTCTTATTGGTCTGCAATGGACGAGAGGCGTTCTAATGAAAATACAACAGAAGAGGGCTGAAGCGTATCGAAGCGACGAAGTGCACGAAATATAAATATTATATTATTGAGTTATTTGTTAAGCGGATTCCTAATTACTTTAATTTGAAATACTTTAATTTTAATCAACGTATTGTGAATTTCTTTTAATACCGAAAGGTGAGAAATAAAATTGTGTATGCGTGCACGGCTTATTACAAAAACTTTTTAATGGGCTACCAAACTACCACCAAACGATTGCTAAAACATTTTTGAAAAGAAGACTTGACATTTAACTTGACATTTCATTTCAAACATTTTGTTTTACGAATACTTCTTAGTTGACTGCCAAACGTTACCAAACGACGACCAAACGATCAGTAAAACTATTTTGGAGCGGGTGTGGATCACTCACACGATTTTCTTTCACCTAACGCTCGGATCTTCTCTAAACGGTGCTATATAAAACAACTTTTCTACCGCTAGATGGTACTGTAATATTTTTATTTATTAAATAATCCGTATTTTATCCCCACATTTTAAATTAAGTGTTTTCGAGGGTTTGCCCTCATCGTCAGAAAGTTTGCTATGAAAAAATAAACGAGTGCGTTCTGGAATGCACTGTGGACCGTTATCGGTTTATAACTCTTATGGAACTCACGTGATAGTTACAGTAACGCGAGATGCGATACAAAGATGGTGCTAGCAGTCCATAGATGTTTCAAATAAATTCTTAGGTCGTTTAGTATTTCCATGTACATACTAATATTGGGATATATTTTACTGTTGTTGTTAACTTCAAGTAACTGTTTTAAAATATAGTAGTTAAAATAGTAGTTAATAACATGCAGTTACTGTTGATTTTAAACAGAAAAACACTTTGATTTTCAAACGTGTCAAAAACGATGATGTACAAAAACTGCGCACGTAATCGTTAAAAAAATATGTTACCAATTGACGTTAGCCTTTTCTAAAAGCTGACTGTCCCGATTGAAAAGGTGAAATTGCTGGGTATCGTACGTATAGAAAAGATCTATTGCAATGTTTTCTTCGGTCTGGTGGGCGTCGCCTTGAATATGCTATATTTGAGGAAGTTAACGAACATGGTAAATAACGAAATAATAAAGAGTTATGCACTGCTTGACCTTAGAGAGCTCGAGAGGGATATCGTGCCGTTGTTGGGAGAGAACGGAGAGGCAGCCGTGCTAACGGGGAACCATACGACGCTGGGAGATGAGGCGTCGAAGACGGGCGCTTTAAATACAGTTTTGAGCGATCGGATGTCTTTGAACTGAGCGTTGAAGATCCGAGACATAAGAAGTAAATATTAAAGCAGAGTTAGTATTAAGGGGATATTCTGATTCTGGTCGAAAAATTGGTTAACTTTGACATTTTTGGTAAAGGGTAAACCAGCGGTGAATCATGTTCTCTACATCTTCAGCACGCCGCCAATTACTCTCCTTCCGGGCAGGTCATATGCTGTGGATTGTCCTTCGTGGAACACTTGCGGAAGTATGTGGCCCAAATACCTGTTTTCATCTGTCCGCAGAATTTGGATGCCTTCAAATTGCCAGTCCGTAATACTTGGTCAGGACTGTAATTAATTCATCGGTAAGTTTTCCTGGTCTCTTTCCTCCAATGCCCTTATTGAATTTTTCTCTCGCAGGCAAGTACCCATCTTTTTCTGCACGTGTTTTATGTATTCTTTCTTATGTACAACAACGTCATCGTACACGTGCAATTGTTAGACGGCTTTGAACGTTTTGGTAGCCCCATCACTAATGTAATTTATATAGGTACTTGGCACTATGTATTTCTTTTACCGTAATTGTTATTATACAATTGTTATTAACAGTTGTCTACAAAACTTCAATTATTGTAGGTATTATATAAAAAAGATTGCAAAAATTTGAATTATTTTTATTAATTTTAATGAATGGAATATCCTAGTTCGTTGTTTTGAACAAATTTTCTTTTTCTTTGATATTTTGATTTTATATTAGAAATTGCAAAACAATATTTATGCAAAAATGAAATATTATATGCAAAAGTAAATTATAAAAATGGGATAGTGTATAGCTAACAATCATTTTAGTTTGTAAATCTTTGATTTTGATATATCTTGATGAATTAGGTTAATCTAAGACTAATGGTGCCATTTATGGCAATTCCAGCCAGTAGTCAATACGTCCGTCTGTTGTATTTCTATTTCTAAGAAAAAGTTGCAAATAACTTCTAAACTATACTGCGTGTTCCAGGTTTACGCGAATAAAATTAGTAAAGTGGTTATGACATAAAAATGACAAAAACACTTGGACGGCCAACAAAGGCATTTTTTGGTATAGGGCAGCCATTCTCAACCTGTGGGGTGCGTCCCCTGTGGGGGCATGATAAAACTAAATGGAGGTGCGGGTATATGGAAAAAAATGAGAAAAAATATTATTAAAAAATTTATTTAATTTACTGAAAGAAAAGCAATAAAATACATTCTGACAAAATAAAAAATAAAATACACGTTTACACTGATATAATACACTTATAAATAGGATTTTATCAGTACTACACAATGTATCTAATAATTAACTTTCAAATTAAATAAAAACAAGGTTCATACTTATTAGTGACCCCCTTGGACCTGTCTTACAGAGCAAAGTTTTTCGAAAGAAGGTTTAATATTAGAAATTGAACTTTTAGCTCTCTTTCTATATTTAGCTGAGATCTATATTTTGTCTTCAAAGCAGCTACCGCAGAAAATCCGGTTTCGCAAAGGTAGGGTGTTGAAAGTGGTAATAGTACGAAATGCTCTTGTTTTCAATGCAGACAACTCATCATCAAACCCTGCCCAAAATTCAAATAGTGATTTATTACTAAATAGTCTTTTGATTTCGCCACTTGCCGTGAAGTCTATAAAGATTTCTTCGTCGGCAGTTGAGAGACCATCGGGAATATTTCGAAATGGGTCCCTAACCCACTCGTTTTTAAAATTCTTTGCCAGCATGGTTAAATGATTTTCAATGGTTACAAAAACAACTTCCACATGTTGTTCTTCAGTCTTGTAAGTTTTAACTATTTTAACACATTCATCCACATTTGCAAACATTTCTAGGTTTTTTTGCTTTACATTTCTGCTCCACAATTCCAGATTTCTACAAAAAGCATTAACTTTATCACTCGTATCCGTGTGTTTGCTCCTTGGAGTTGAAGATTCAAGGTATTTAATTTTTCGAACATGTCGACCAAGTGGCTGAATTTCATCATAAATAAATCATCTCGAAACTCCTCGGCTTCCGGTCGGGTTTCCTCTTCAAGAAAAATGGCGATTTCATCTCTTAATTCATAAACACGTTGCAAAAAGCTTCCGCGTGATAACTGTAATAAAATAGTAACGCTAAATGTACTGCACCCATATCTTTACAAAGTGCAGAAAAGATTCTTCAGAAAATGGGGTCGCAAATACTAATAGATTGAGAAACACCGGTGTAGGTTATAACATTTTTGCGTCATCCACGTCACAGCTGTGACGTCATCGAGTTCTTTTACTTTCTCTTAGCCTAAAGGTATAAAGAGAAAGTAATGCATTCGGTCCAAAATTTTGATGGTAAGATTTTGATATATCTTGATGAATTATGGTATTCTAAGACTAATGGTACCATCTGTGACAATTCGTCTGTCCGTCCGTCTGTCCGGCTGTTAGATATTAGTTTGTGGCCTGGACATCTCCGACTTCTATCATTTTAGGTAAAAAAGTTTCAAATAAAAGTTGCACGGTTTCAGTGTTTCTCACATCCCTATGTATTTTCATATATACAGGATGTACCATTTCTTCAAGATGCTAAGCAATTTCAGATTTTGAATGGGAACACCCTGTATATTATTACATTTTTGAGTTCCTTATGGAACTAATTTTATTAAATATACATTTGACCAGAGTCGTACCGTTTAGGATTTATTGGACATTTTTTACAAAAAATAACATTAGCTTAACATAGCGATACGGCAATGCGAATCCTAGCCCTCTTACAGTTTATTTCGGCCAAAAAAAAATTAATAAAAGTTACAGTACTTAGTCCCCTCTATAGCATAATGTTGTTTTTGTATATACAGACTGTCCCATTTCTTCTAGACACTATGCAACTTGAGTTTTTTAAGGGAACACCCTGTACATTATTACATTTTTGGGTTCCTTATGGAATTTATGAACTGTTTTATTAAACATAGATTTGGCTAAAGTCGCAACCTTTAAGAGTTATTGGACATTTAAAGATAAAATATTTGGTGTGAAACACTCACACGACTTTTTCTCACC
>JAWQRJ010002484.1:0-13448 GCA_033557515.1 Diorygopyx duplodentatus | reverse complement strand
TTTTTTTATTGATGGGATTTTAAATGCCCGGAAATATCTAGATTTGCTAAAAACGCAAATAGTTCCGGTTATCCACTAGATTCCCGTAATAGACCCGGATGCTGTTTGGTTTCAGCAAGACGGCTGCCCGGCGCATAATGCGAATAGGGTTAAAGAATTTTTAACAAATTCCCTCATCGTATTATGAGTGGGACAGGGGATATTAAATGGCCAGCGAGATATCCAGATTTGTCCCCAAACGACTTTTTTTTGTGGGGGTTCTTGAAACGGCCGTTTATGGCCACGAGCGAGCAGAAAATCTGGATGCCCCGAGAGCTAAAATAATAGAAACAGTTAACCTTATCACACCTGAAATGCTTTCTAATGTTAGAAGGAATTTCTATGAGAGATTAGGTTACTGTTTGGCATCTCAGGGCGGCCTATTTGGGCCGTAATTGTAGTTTTTTTAATTTAGTATTCTTTTTTATGTTCAAATGGGGTTTTAAGAATTTATTTTATTTTAGAATATTTTTTATTTCCCTTTTATAAGAATAGGGCCCAGTTGTATAAAGCATTGTTAACTTCATGTTAAGTTAACAACGTTGTTAAGCAATCTGATTGGACAATTCAAATTTGAAAATTCAAAATTCTCTAACCTGATTGGCTAATCGCTTTGTTAACTCTGCCATTTTTGGTCATGAACTTAACTATGCTTTATGCAACCGCGCCTAGATTTATGTTCCATTTCTGCAATCAACATTTAATGCCCATAACATTTGAAAGGAGATATTTCTAAGATCTCCGTTTTACGTAGATCTTAGAAATATTAAGTAAAAGAGCAATAAACCTGCCGCTGAGTATAACGCATGCCTCCCCACTACGCTGTGGGCGCGGCTTAAGTGTTATGGTAGGGAGGACAACGGCCTGGTTATGGTACCGGAATATATCTTCGGGGTGTATAAGGGAATCGTAGCATCGAAACGTCAAAAATGTCTGTCGCGCTAGTTTCTTTAAAAATGTTTATTTGCCAAAAGTCGCACCGTTTCAAGATCGGGGGGGTTAAGTGAGAGAAAGTCGTGTGAGTGATCCACATCCACTCAGTTTCGTTACGAACTACCCGCGGTGGGACTAGAAAAAAACAATAACAGCAGCTCGAAGATCAAGCTTTTTGCTATAAATGTCAAGGAGGAAACGTTTATAAGACATTCGAGATGGAAAGGGTTATTTTGAACACTTGTTTCGAAGGCAAACAACCCAACCGGTTGTCGTCAATCAAACGGTCATTTAACCCCTAGCAAACAACAAAATCGATTGGACTACCCCCCAATAGTAAACAATTAATTGACACCTAGGAACTAACTAGTTAGACTTCTGAGCGAATTTAGACGATAAATGGGTTGAACGGTAAAAATAGGGTTATAAAGGGAAAGCTTTAGGAAGGGAAACTTATGAGTAAGTAAAACAAACAGATAGTAAAGTTATGAGTTTGACGTCGGAGTCCTGTATAAACTTTAGCTAATGTTCTTAAACGCGCAAGTCTTTGTATGTATGTGGGTGTGTGGGTATGTATGTATTCCCCACACCGGGAAAACGGCTTTACGTTGCCGGCCGATATTTGCAGGATATCGATAATCCGGTGCCAGGAATAGATTGAGATATGTCCCGACTCTCACTAAATTCACATTATATCGTAAATAAATAAAATTGTGAGGAAAACACATGGAAAGCATCGATACACAACTGCTTGCGTGATCTATCGGCGATTTAGAAAACCGCACATTAGTTAGAGTTTTTGCTTATTATAGCTAGGTTGCGGACATAGGGAGCCATCGTGTGCCGGTCGAACGGAACTAGCTCGGTCTGTTAGTTTTACATTTCACCACACGATGGGGCTACCAAAACTAAGAGACGAGCAAGCTCTGTTAAGGGACATCAACTACACTAAATACTAACAAAGAGAAGTTATAAGATTAATTCTAAAAGAAGGCATTCAATCGTTTAGTGTTAAATATGGATGATAGTAAGGGATGCTCCGCTCGTAGATCGATAAAAACTCGATGTGTTGATGAATTCGATATGATAATAAGGGTATGAAAGGTGGGGTCGGGTGGGGCATTTGCGGAGGTTTCGTGGATGGTGACGGGATGACCACAACCGCTAGCATCGCATAGCCACGGAGGGAGATAGGACGGAGTGCTGACGCTGCTACGGTCCTTTTGCCAAATGGACAGCGTTCTCAGCTAATGGTCGAGCGGGTGGCACTTATTCCACTCCGGGCAAATTGTTAAGGACGACAAAAAGCGCCAAGCGGCCGACCTCCGAATGCCGATGTTGCAAAGAAGCGAATTATTTAAATGCCTCCGTCATCAAGCCTAATTTCGTCGGGGGGTAGGGGAGGATGCCGGGGCTATTTTCAATATCGCGGCGCAATAGATCATTCCCGCGCCGTTCCGGTACACCGGACTTGTCAATAAGGCGCCGCACGTGTGGACCTCCTTTGCCAATATTCACAGCCGTTGATGCCTCAACAAATCGAGCCGTGTCAACCCAGAAATAAAAGCAATTCCTCTGATATAATCTTTTCATTTTTCTTTTGCCGCTTCCATTGGTGACCGGCCCATCTGATTGTGGGACACCCTCCCCGAAATGTCATATATTTTTCCTTTCTCCCCCTTTTTTTTAACTTCTCACCTTCAACTGAGAATCATCCCATTTATATCCAGTTAATTTTACTGAAACTGGATTCCTATTATCTTTAAGGAATCAACGTTTAGCAAAAAAAATATCGAAGAGTTAGTATTTTGATAAGTATGATTGAGACTTCGTCAAAACAGAAAAAACGGATCAAGAAGAAGAAGACTTCGTGGGATGATTTTGGGGTAAAGAAGTAAATGGAGGATGACAAAGAGATTTTTGTGGGTGCAAGAGGAGTGATGGCAAAAGGGAAATTCTGTGGAAAAATCGATATAATTTTGTATTTGAAGTGGTCAGAGGGTGGATTTTCGTAATCGCGTCGGTGTGGGTGCGGGGTGGGGTGGTCGATTTTTAATATTAAAAGCGGTCCCGATCGATACTTTAATTCTGCGTCTTCTGGAACGTTAAAAAGGCGGCGATAACCTCTGCTAACCACCCCTACCTTTCCCTCTGTCCCTCGTTCCCGCATCCAGTGCACCGGGAGCAGAGCGGAGCGGATGCCCCTCTCCCGGCAAAACTACCCCTCCCGGCAAAGCCACCCCCTCTTAGTTTTGTTTAAAACGGCGGGAGAAGCCGGCACATTATTCGATAGTAGTTGTAGTGTTCTGTCTTATTGTGCAAAAGCGTTTTGGTGGTAGGAGGTATGTAGGCGGCTATGGACCGAAGGTGGTAGGTATCTGGTGTTGCGCCGTACCGCCACCGCGACTGCCGCCTCCTCGTTGCTGCCTCCGTTGCCGCTCTAGATGTACACACACACAAACAACACAAACTGCAGCCCGGCGCGCATCTGGGAGGCGCTTGTACCGCCTACGACTAGCTCTGTCCTCACATCTCGGGGACTTCAACGACCCTTTTTGCGCAACAACACAACTAACTCTTGTTCTTTCTACCGAAAAAGAAATAATTAATAGACGCTGTTACCCTTTATGTGTTTAGTTGTGTTTTGGTGTTGTGACGCTGTGCTACCAAGACGCTCCCTCAGAGGACGCCCTGTAACCGGCTCTATGAAGTTCTGCGAGACTAGAATGCTCGCTTCTTTTGCCCAGGTAACCGACCATCGTATCCCCATACTACTTAGTCGTTATTTATTTATCTTCTCTTGACTGTCTTGATCTCTTAAACTTTCAATCACAAATTCTCTGAATTTCAAACCAAAAATTAATACAATTGCATGTCAAAAATCACTCCTCAACGTCTTAAAACAAAGTGATCAATTAAATTAATTCCTAAAAATAGTGCCAATTTAATTTTATTTTAACTAATTATTAAACTAGACTTTTACCACCAGTAAATTTTAAATGTAATTTTAATTAATATATATTTTATGTTATAATAATTTTTATTATTTAATTTAAATAGGAAACCAATTTTTGATACGACAATATTATTCATCATTTCTTTCACCTCAAAAAATATTTTTCAATGTTTGAATGTAGTGCTTCTATACATTTCTAAACGCGTAAACTTTTTTTATAGCGTGTAAATAAATCATAATTGTAATTTCCCAAAATTGTCATTTTGTTTGAATAGAACAAAATATTCTTCATCTTGAACTATAAATTAATTATAAAATTAATTGAAAATGCAATTTTAATAAATGTAATACTTATACTTGTGATAATAATTTTTTTTCTAATAATTTCTTGCCTAACAGTAATTTTATACTATGGGTTTATGAAATTATTTCTCGACTTGAAAGTCAACTCAATTGTAAATATGAATAATTTATTATGATTTATGTCTAGATATCATAATAACTCACCATCGAATTTATTATTTGGGATTTTATACTTTTTAAAACAATAAATTTACTAATATTTGCTTAATAATAAGTGGCCGAGCAAATAATGTAAAATTTGCAAATATTTCGTTGGGTAAATCGACCAAAACGAGTGTCAGCGTTAATTTTTGCAATTACAAAATTGATAATTACTTACTAATTATAAAATAACGGGAGAAAAACAATGGAAACCGGCGTTCAAATATAACTTGCCCGAGTGAATTAATAAACAAAGTTAATTTAAAATTGAGTAATAACGAAACAATCGGCCGCGCGACGGCGTTCATTAAACGCAAAATAAACAATAATTTATGCAACAAAATAGGCGAGCGGCCCGCGAAACCCTTTGCGCCCGCTTTTCGGGCGGCAAATTTCGAATTCGCACTCTGAAAAATGCATTTTTGCCCGCGGCCGCACGACCCTCGTGTTTCAGCCGTCCCGACGGCGGCCGACGCTACCCTAACGGCGGCTTCTAATGCACTGAATTCACGACCAACCCCTACAGAAACGTTGTATACTCGCTGTGTATATATAGGCATCACAACAAACCATAAACAGACATTCCCGCAGGAACCTATTGCAGTTGCGCGCTACACTCTACGCGATACACCCTCAAAACACGAACTCTCACACCTATTTCCATCGTCCAACAACGTAAAACACGTTTAAAAATATCTTTAATCAAAAATCGTTAAATCAATTTATTATCGCCATTTCATTATTTATATTATATAATTTTGAAACACAACAGTTTTTAATCGGTAGGAAATTAAAAATCCTTTAAAATGATATCAAACACCCCATATTTATCTCTAAAACTTATCGAGATATACTATTTTTTGTTTAGATGGGGTTGAAATAAAAACCACCCCTATGAAGGGGTAGCTTTTTATTTCTAAATACAATCCCATCGAGTTTGGTATCAAATTAAAGATTTTTTTAAGCACTTCATGAATCTAGTTATGATTTCTTTCTTAAACTTACCCCCCTCCTCCTTACTGACGCACTATAGAACAACAAGAAATTGAAACAAAAATGATCGCCATTGAAAATTTGTAAGATAAAAACTCCACATATTTATCTGTAATAACTTTCGAGATATACAATTTTTTGTTTGGAAAGGGGTTGAAATTTTCTTTAACCCTATATAGAAGGGTTTTAACCCTATATAGAAGATTTTTTTATTTCTAGCAATAATCCTATCGAGTTTGGTATCAAATTAAAGGATTTTTAAGCATTTTATGAATTTAGTAATAACACACTGACTATAAACCAACAATAAAATTGAAAGATGATCGCCATTGAAAAATTCTAAAATAAAAAACACCACATATCTATGTGTAATGACTTTCGAGATGTAATTTTTTTGTTTAGAGGGAGTTGAAATAAAAACCACCCCTATAAAGGGGTAGTTTTTTATTTCTAAGACCAATCCCATCGCGTTTGGTATCAAATTAAAGATTTTTTTAAGCACTTCATGAATCTAGTTATGATTTCTTTCTTAAACTTACTCCCCTCCCCCTTACTGACGCACTATAGAAGAGCAAGAAATTGAAACAAAAATGATCGCCATTCAAAATTTGTAAGATAAAAGCACCCCATATTTATCTGTAATGACTTTCGAGATATACATTTTTTTGTTTGGAAGGGGGTTGAAATTTTCTTTAACCCTATATAGAAGGGTTTTAACCCTGTATAGAAGATTTTTTTATTTCTAGCAATAATCCTATCGAGTTTGGTATCAAATGAAAGGATTTTTAAGCATTTTATGAATTTAGTAATAACACACTGACTATAAACCAACAATAAAATTGAAAGATGTTCGCCATTGAAAAATGCTAAAATAAAAAACACCACATATTTATGTGTAATAACTTTTGAGATGTAAATTTTTTGTTTAGAAGGAGTTGAAAAAAAACCATCCCTATAAAGGGGTAGTTTTTTATTTCTAAGACCAATCCTATCGAGTTTGGTATCAAATTAAAGATTTTTTTAAGCACTTCATGAATCTACTTATGATTTCTTTCTTAAACTTACTCCCCTTCCCCTTACTGACGCAATATAAAACAGCAAGAAATTGAAACAAAAATGATCGCCATTGAAAATTTGTAAGATAAAAACCCCACATATTTATCTGTAATAACTTTCGAGATATACAATTTTTTGTTTGGAAAGGGGTTGCAATTTTCTTTAACCCTATATAGAAAGGTTTTAACCCTATATAGAATATTTTTTTATTTCTAGCAATAATCCTATCGAGTTTGGTATCAAATTAAAGGATTTTTAAGCATTTTATGAATTCAGTAATAACACACTGACTATAAAGCAACAATAAAATTGAAAGATGTTCGCCATTGAAAAATTCTAAAATAAAAAACACCATATATTTATGTGTAACAACTTTAGAGATGTAAATTTTTTGTTTAGAAGGAGTTGAAAAAAAACCATCCCTATAAAGGGGTAGTTTTTTATTTCTAAAAACAATCCCATCGAGTTTGGTATCAAATTAAAGATTTTTTTAAGCACTTCATGAATCTAGTTATGATTTGTTTCTTAAACTTACCCCCCTCCCCCTTACTGACGCACTATAGAACAGCAAGAAATTGAAACAAAAATGATCGCCATTCAAAATTTGTAAGATAAAAACCCCACATATTTATCTGTAATAACGAGATATACAATTTTTTGTTTGGAAGGGGGTTGAAATTTTCTTTAACCGTATATAGAAGGGTTTTGACCCTATATAGAAGATTTTTTTTATTTCTAACAATAATCCTATCGAGGTTGGTATCAAATTAAAGAATTTTTAAGCATTTTCTGAATTTAGTAATAACACACTGACTATAAATCAGGAATAAAATTGAAAGATGTTCGCCGTTGAAAAATTCTAAAATAAAAAACACCACATATTTATGTGTAATAACTTTTGAGATGTACATTTTTTGTACTCTTCTTTTAGAAGGGGGTTGAAATTTTCTTTAACCTTCTATACAGGGTAGTTTTTTTATTTCTAGAAATAATCCTATCGAGTTTAATATCAAATGTAATAATGATTTCTGTCTTAAATTAACAGCTTTCAAGATATATTTTTTTTATTTATGGGGGTTGATTTTTTACGGGGTAGTTTTTTATTTCTTCAAATAATCCTATCGAGTTTGGTATCGAGTTAAACGATTTTTTAAGCGCATTACACATCTGTAAATGATACCTTTATTAACTTTACTACACAATTTTTTTTTTTTTGGTTGACATCTTAGTTTGTATGGGTTACTAACGTAATAAAAGTAGTGTTAAATCAAGCGTGGAAAAGTAATGGGGTGGGTATAATAGAAAATAAGGTTTAAATACGCGATGGTTAGATATATACCCGGCTTTCTTCTGCTCAGGTGATTGGGCTCTGGGAATAAATAAAAGTTTCTAATAAATTACGTTAATGGATTCCGTCTGGGCAAAGAAATAAAAAGAGGAGGAAGAATGAGAGTCTGCGTAATTGGAGAGACGTCCGAAGGTTCAGATACAATAAAAACGTATAAGGGGTGTATTGTTACCGGGAACGCAATTGAGAGATAGGCCTGTAAAAAATGAGCGGCATCCCCAATTGTTGAATATCTAAACCGTTCCTGAATTAAGAGGCGAATTCAATTGGGAACCTGTCCCGAACTATATTCCATCTTTCGGGAGTATTGTCTATAACCCGGGCGGGCCGGGTAATATAATAAGCCACCCCCGTAGAATACGTTTTGCTACCCCCGATTACAAACACCGACCCAGTGTTTTCCAGCCATTAATGATTCAATATCAATTAGCGGTACGCTGAATTATATAAACTCAATCTTGGCCTTTCTTTTTCAAAGCGAACTTCGTTTTAGACTTCGAAAAATACTACCTACCCGCAACCCCTGGGTTTCACAAATTTATTATATCCTTACTTGAGTTTTCAATTAAAGAAAAACGTTAGTCTTGCAAATGTAACGCAGAAATTTCTAGTTTATTCGGAAAGTACTTTGAAAAAGCTTTAATTTGATATAAAACACGGTATAATTATCTTTAAAAATAAAAAAACTACCCCTTATTTCAACCCCCTACAAACATAATCAGAAATTTAAAAAATTGGTGTTGAGTGCAGGGGTTTAGTGGACATCATTCTAACCCCTTATGTATCTGTAGTAGTTGCCGAGATATTTTTTTTGTATAGAGGGTTGAAGTTTTTTAAGGGGTAGTTTTTTTGTTTTGCAAGATAATCCTATCGAGTTTGGTATCAAATTAAAGGATTTTCAAACCACTTTCTGAACAAAAAGAAAGATTTTTTGGTAGGTTATTAATGGCAGTGATAGCTTAATAATCGTTACCAAGTATTGATTTTATTAAAGAAAGAGATAGAAAGGGTGTATTCGTTTCTTTTAAATTGGCAAAAGAAAGTAAACGTAAAGAATAAAAATTCGGAATACGAAAGTATCTAAATATGAATGGGGTCGGTACGGTGGTTTAAAACGTGGAACGGTTGATTTTTGATATCCGCGATGCAAATTTTCTTATTCGAAAGTAGCGTTTAGAGGGTCGGTTTGTGCAATGGTCGGTCGGGGGTTTTAGGAATTTTTTAAAAATATCGCCGCCCCCGCCTACGGTTTGATTTAAATTTTCAAACAAAGTGGCCTCTTTTGAATAAACATATTTTCGACCCTCGCGTAATAAATATGCACAAGTTCTCCTCATTCGCGACGTTATATGGAATTTCCATAGTATGGAAAAAAGGCGAGCAACCCTTTCTAGATTATTTATTATTTTAAGAATACAAAATGAATCTTTTTTTATAGAGGGGCGGCGGTGCGAAGTTTTTCTTCTCTGGATCTTTTTGTACGGAGATTTATGGTTATTATTGTTTGGTAAATTATTATTATTGTCCGTAAAAATATAAAATTTGGGAGGGTAAAATGATGTATGTTGGGACTAAAAATACCTGTGCGACTTTTCGAGGGACCGTAGCATTTTTTGGGGGTGGCATATTCTCATTAAATCTTTCTAAATTGCACTTGAGGCCTGGCTAACACCATTGGTATTCACTGCGTGAGCCTGGTAGGAAAAAGTCAGAAAAAAACTTCTTACCCCCGATCGCATAATTCATATGCAGAGAGCCATGTTTTGCTAGCGCCAGGCAATATTATTACCATATTTTTCACATAATGCGCCACTGTATATGGGTTTTATTTCATGTGACATCATGGTAATGCATTATAACGTCTCAACATTCATTGGGGCGTAAGCATACTCTACTTTTTATTATAAAAGAGCACGCCCGGGCAGTAAATATTTGTTAGCCAATGGGGATACCCCTCTTCCCCTCCTCTATCCACCCCCCGACCCCCCCTAAAAACCGGGTGACGCGACAATGAAATTAGCAGACACCTCCGTTCAGAAGAAACGCAGAAATGTTCAATCGAATAACGAAGCGGAATATGAAATTTTGCGAGAGAAAAAAATTTAAATTCCGTGTACAGGAAAGTGAGGAACGCAAGTCAATTTATGAGGTTAAAATCATGGAAAATTTTTGCGCTCAAGCGAAAATTCTCGATTTACGAAAATTGAGGGGTGAGGAATTCTAACTGCCAAAATGTTTTCGAAAGCACATTAATATTTTTTTTGCAAATAGATTGACAGCTTGTTTTTCCTTTAAATAGTCTTTAACGTTAGTCTTGCAAATATAACACCGAAATTTCTAATATATTCAGAAAGTACTTTAAAAAAGCTTTAATATGATATAAAACACAATATAATTATGTTTAATAATAAAAACTACCCCATATTTCAACCCCCTACAAACATGATCAGAAATTTATTATATCAGAATTGATTTTTAAGCACAGAAAACCAGCCACATGAAAGGTGTGATAAACATCTTTCATACGTGGTTGAAAATTCACAATTTACAGCTTTCTATAAGGGGTTGAAAATTTCTAAAAGGCTACCCCTTTTAGAATTAAAAAATCGTTAAAAATGATATCAAACACCCCATATTTACATTTAATTTTTTTTCGATATATAGAGTTATTTTGTTTAGAGAGGGTTGAAATAAAAAAAAAACTACCCCTATAAAGAGGTAGTTTTTTGTTTCCAAAAATAGTCGTATCGAGTTTGGTATCAAATTAAAGGATTTTTAGTCTACTTTCTAAAGAGAAATGTAACAACATAGTCTTTAATCGTTCTTTAGAAATTATATCGATTTTTAAATAATTTAAATAACATTCAAAACAACTAATCTTTATAAATTGCGAAAACTTCCCCAAAAAAATTCTTATAAAATATAGTTTCATAAAACGATAAAACTGTATAAAAAGGGGCGTTGCCACGTATCACAGTAGAACGGGGGGGAACGTTAGCCTTAATACGAAGCAATAAAACGTAATATATATTTCGCAATTTTGACAAATGGGCAGACATGGTCAAGAGGACATATTTCACCGTCGGTATGACTAGTGAATTTCACACTTTACGGTGTACTTAGCTCGGAGGTCTTAATTTATCGAATCCCCACTGTCGAAGCGCCATATGCCCTCATTTATATAACGCCCCTACCCTTCCTGACCCCATCCCCCCCGAGAGGGCTAAACAATATGCCCACCGGTTGGTCAGTTAATTAATGATAGTTTTTGCCGGCGAATTAATAATAGGGGATTTTGATTCCTTTAATAATAACAGAAGGGTACGGCACGTTGCGTTGTTACTTTAATCCTTAAGTTATCGTTGTTTATTTACAGCAGGCTGCCTCCTTAGAAAAAGTCCTTAAAGAACATCAACAGCAACAACAGTTAGACCTGGAGCGAGCCTGGGAAGATAGAGACGTCAAGGGCAATGGCAACTCGAGTCCAAATGGAGACAGGGTTCAAGATCATTCTCCTCAAACTCCCCCCGATCAAAAGCCAGTCATCACAACAGTTCCTGTTTCTCAAGTAACTTATTGCGTAGTTGCTTTAGAGGTTTCTCTAGTTTAGGTATATTTCAGTCATCGACTGGGCCTCCTATGCTGCCATCTCCAGTGCCCGGTCTCCATCATATGCAACAGTTGTTGCAGCAGCACGTCTTAAGTCCCAATCAGCTGCAACAGTTGATGAAGCACCACAGCATGTTGCAACAACAACAACAGGTAAGGGTTTTTGATTAAAGGTGGGTTAGAGTTTGATGGTAGCGTTTGTAGCAACATCAGTTAGCAGAGTTGGGGAAGAAGCAGATAGAGCAAACTATGCAGCAACTTCAGGAGCAATTGCAATTGAACATTATTCAGCAAACGCACATTTTGCAGAGTGGGGATAAGAAGAAAGCATCGTCGGGGTCTTTGCAACAGTTAGTTTTGCAACAGCAGCAGTTGATACAGCAGATTCAATTGATGCAAAGGCAGTATGTTGTGCATCAAGGAATGGGGATGCAACCTTTAATGTTAGCGCAAGGTCCAGGTAGGAAGACCGCAGAAGAGTATTTCTGAAATGCAGAAGAATTTAGTAATTCTTTAACGATTCATTTAAATAAATCGATAAAAGGTTGCTTTGTCATGCATGGTCAGTCAACTTCAAGTTTATGTTAGATCTTTCCGTTCTTTTTTGTTGTGTAAAAATTAAATAACGTGAGATAAACGAGAGACAGAGATTCACGATTGGAGAACGTGGGAATCGGTTCAAAGGTACGTACCCAACTTGTCAATCCTTTCCCGCCCTACCCTCATTAGAAATCGTACCCCCTTGATATTGGGCAATGCCACTTTGCAAATAATTAATTGCCGATATTGACGAAGGTCCTCCATTCTTTTTTCCCCGGTACCGAATGAATTTTGCAGGACATTCGATGCAGACAGACGACTTTCACGTGCGGTTAAAACAATTGGCAGTTGCCCATCCCACCACCTTCCTCACCATTCCACCCCCACCTCACACCACCGTCCCCTCTGAACCACCACGTTCTATTTCGACGTTTTAAACGCACGTGAAGCTCTGTCTCCAATAATTTTCGGACCGACCGAATCGCCAAAGAATGAAATTTTTAAGCATGCCAAACCCTTCGGTTACAGGAGTGACCGCTAGGGAGGTTATGTCGCCGTGGAAACAAGAAGTTACCGCCGACCAACAATCTGCAAATACAAAATCGACATCTGAAATTAATGGTAAGTGTATTTAACATCACATTCATTACAATTTTTATATCAATCCCTTTATTGAAATTATTTGAGAAAGATTTTGAAGAATTCCAGGAAAGAGATTCAGGTTGAATTCAAGCTATCGGTTTAATTATAAGGGAAAACTCCGATAACTTAAGTTTTGCAGAATTCTAGGAAAGAGCTTCAAGTTGAAATTTCAAGCTATCAATTAATTTAAGTGAAAAATTAATTAATAGATAGCTTAAGTTTTAAAGAATTCCAGGAAATAGTCTCAAGTTGAAAATCAAGCTATCAATTTAATTATAAGTGAAAAATCGATTACTTAAATTTTGAACAATTCCACGAAAGAACTTCAAGTTGAAATTTTAAGCTATCAATTTAATTATAAGTGAAAAATCGACAGCTTAAATTTTGAAGAATTCCACGAAAGAGCTTCAAGTTGCAATTTCAAGCTATCAATGTAATTATAAGTGAAAAATCGATAGCTTAAATTTTGAAGAATTCCACGAAAGAGCTTCAAGTTGTAATTTCTAGCTATTGGTTTAATTGTAGGTGAAAAATCGATAGCTTAAATTTTGAAGAATTCCACGAAAGAACTTCAAGTTGCAATTTCAAGCTATCAATGTAATTATAAGTGAAAAATCGATAGCTTAAATTCTGAAGAATTCCACGAAAGAGCTTCAAGTTGCAATTTCAAGCTATCAATGTAATTATAAGTGAAAAATCGATAGCTTATATTTTGAAGAATTCCACGAAAGAGCTTCAAGTTGTAATTTCTAGCTATCGGTTTAATTATAAGTGAAAAATCGATAGCTTATATTTTGAAGAATTCCACGACAGAACTTCAAGTTGAAA
>JAWQRJ010002483.1:0-13451 GCA_033557515.1 Diorygopyx duplodentatus | reverse complement strand
CATCCGCATATGCAATTATCTGACTTCCTCCTGATCTAAGGCTATGTTGAACAATGTTGCCGATAGGGCGTCTCCTTGTCTCACTCCTTTATTGGTTATAAAGCTTTCTGTTTCTCCTCTCGATGTTTTAATGTCGGCTTTCGTGTTACTCATAGTCATTCTTATTAATAGGCATATTTTCTTTTCGGTTCCCATCTCCTCAAGTGCTTCCATTAGTTTATTCCTCCTGATCGAATCAAATGCTTGTTGAAAGTCGATGAACACCATTTCTATTTCCAATTTATACTCGTAAGCCTTTTGCATAATTTGCTTGAGCGCGAATATAGCGTCTACCGTAGCTTTTCCCTTGATGAAACCGCATTGGTATTGTCCTATTTTGTCCTAGATGTTGGCCAGAAGTCGCTTCTGAATTATGGTTGATAGTATTTTATATGCGACGTTTAGTACTGTAATACCTCTGTAGTTTTTACATAGTTGTTGGTCCCCTTTTTCATGTATTATTACGATTTGTCCCATTTCCCATTCCTCTGGCCATATTTTTTTTATAATTAGGTGTATTTGTTCTTTTAATCGGTCTCCTCCATATTTTATCAATTTCATGTTTATTCCATCATTGCCCGGTGCTTTTCCATTTCGACTTTCATCAATGGTTTCATCCACTTCCTCTCTTGTCGGTTCTTCGGTTTTAATTTCAGTTTCCTCTTCATCATCTGTCGTGATTTCATAATTAAGCTGCTCCCCTGGTACATTTCCTTGACAGTCCCTTGAAGTGCTCCACCCATACTTGTTTATATTCTTCTTCCTCCGTCACTGGTCTTCCTTCTTTATTTTTTATTCTTCTCACTTTGCTTTTATATACCTTATTTTGCTCGATGATATTTTATAAAATCTTTTGGAGTTTGTTTATTTTTCCTCTATCTTTTTTATTTGGTTATCAATATATTCTCTCGTGTGTTTTCTTATGATTTTGTTACTGTCTTTTCGTATTCTCTCATATTCTGCCCTGTCTTCATCTTTGTTTGTTTTAATCCATTTCAGTCTTGCTTTCATTTAATTAACAATAATACCAATAATATTTAATTTGTAACAATAAAAAAAAATTAATGAATAATTATAATTTAGTGATTATAATTTTATAATAATAATAATAATTTTACTCACCATTGGTATCTTGGAAACGGTAAGGCCTACAGACTCGGTTAAATGACCTTCTTTTGTTTTTTTTTTCCAAAAAAATGCATCGCCTACTAGATCTAGAAACTGAAAGTCGTAATTTTCTTCAAATGTGAATATTTTCCGTATTATTTATCGTATCAAAAAATTTGTAGATATCAAAACATTCTGTACGATATATAATAAAAATATTTTTTACCTTGCACCAGTTTCGCGATGTGACCCAAAGTTGTATTTTTTTCAAATGGAAACCATAGTCGATTTTGACATTATTAAATTACTTGATTTTTTCCCTTTCCAACGATATAAGATTCGAGGTATTTAACAAAAATCGTATCCCACACAGATTTTAACCCACATCACACTATCCACGATCAAGAACTGTGTTTTGTTTTTAAAACAAAAGACTGCATATCTGTTATTTATTATCTTTTGTGCTTTTAAAATATTAAAACTTTTTTAATATTCATTTTACGACAAATTGTCATTCTTTTGAATAATGTCAATAATAACTTTACAAGAAAGGATTTACCTTTATCAGCATACAATAAATGTATTTCATGATAAATTTCCCAGTACCGCGATTACAAGACAGGCAATAAAAAAATAGTTCTAAAGTTTGATAAAACTGGATCTGTTGGGGATAAAAAGAAAATAAAGAAAAAAATACAACGAAGACGATACGGTAACGATAATGGCTTTACAATCCGTGGAAGAAAATCCAAGATTATCGTTAAGACGCAGAGGACGAGAGCTAAATGTTAACCATAGCTTATTACGATTAAACGATTTTTAAAGAAAACAAAATTTACTCTTACAAACCTAAATTTAGGCATACCATCGAAAATCAAGATCTCGCCTTTAGATAAGATTTTGGCTTATGGGTTGGTGAGCATCTAAGAGAAAACAGAAATTTTCACACAAAAAAATAATGTTTACTGATGAATCAACATTTTCCACGAATGGTATTGTATTCTCCCAAAATTGTAGATTTTGGTCACCACAAAATCCAAGTTTTACCATCAGTTCGCGGAACCAGCGTTATTCAAAAGTGAATGTTTGGTGTGGAATGTTATTTAATAAAATTATTAGACCTTATTTTTTCACCGAAAACTTGACCCAACATAGTTATTTGAGAATGTTACAAAATTTTATGGAGCCTTTACTACAGGAAGAAGAAACTAATTTCGACGAGATTTGTTATCAATAGGTTGGCTGTCCGGCCCAAAGTACATTGTTAGTGCGGGAATGGTTGGACAACCGCTTTCCTGGGAAATGGATTGGACGGTTTGGACTAATACGGTGGCCTGCTAGATCTCCAGACTTAACACCACTGGATTTCTTCCTCTGGGGATATCTAAAACAAAAAGGCTACCAATCTCCTTTGTTGGCAAATAATTTAGAAATTTTGAAGCAGAGAATTATTCTGGCTATCGGGGAAATTAATTTGGAAATTTTAGGGAGCGTTTATAGGGAATTTAGGATCAGGGCGGAAAAATGTGCACAGCAGGGGGAGATTATGTTGAATAATTATTAATTTATTTAATAATTTTAACAATAATGTCTGAAACGGTAATTTTTTAATTTTTCCTGTTTCTTCTTCTGTACTATTGTTTTAAATATTATTTGGCTTGGCTTATTATACGTCTTTAACATCGTCGAAGTAACAAAATATTTCAAAGAATGACAATGTGTCGTAAAATGAATATTAAAAGTTTTTCCTATTGGCAACCACATCGCTTTACACACTACAGTGTGTAAAGCATACATAATGGAAGTTTTTCTTTATAAAAAACATTCACTACTAAAGGATATTTATTGAGAAGGATCAGATGAATTAAAGTCCTTCGCACCAAGCAATCTGCTCATTTATGTTAACATAAAAACATTTGTTTCATGCCTGACACACAATTTTCTATTGCGTCCCAATATTTCTTTAGCATTTTTTCTGGAAATTTGTATTTCTTCTTATAGATTTCTCTAGTCTGACTGGAGACTTGAAGATTTGCACATTTTTGTCTTTGCAGAATTTTATTGCTAGATTCTAGTACACAATACACAAAACTTGTCGCAATTTGCACATCCAAGTTCATGCTTCCTAAAAGTTTCTTCGCTGACGTTGATGCAAATTCTGTTTCCGCCTACTCTAATGAGTGGCGGTTTCCATGAAATGTTCGTTATTTATTTCGATTATGATGTGTAGGATTAGATCGACTACCTTCGATGCCACTGATTTCAAAAAACATTCACTGGAATGCTTTGAACTCGAATTCATCGAATGCTTTGGGTGCTCAGTCATCACTAAACTAACTGTTATATTCGAAACAGGAAATGAGAGTCTAATGGTTTGTCTATTGTGCACTTATACCTGTGTTTGTATTAAAAGGGCCCAGGTAAGAAACCAAAGTGAAAGGGAAGGGGTCCGATTCTCCCCCTCATCGAGTGCTCGAGCATGCATTCCAAACACCTGGCCTGTTCAACGCTATAACTTCCGAACGACTCTGAATAAAAAATCGATTTTTTGAACCAATCACACGGGGTGACTTCTTAATTAAATACGAGTGGAATCAAGATAATTGTTTGGTTGTTAATGGTATTTTTCACCATCCTCTATCAAATGCTATTTAACAAGGGAAAATTTCTTTCCCATTGGATTAATTCTGGTGTATTAACAGTGAACTTTCGATTGTATTGGCAATAAGTTCTTCAATAAAAAGTGATACAGGAAAGACTTAGTTGATTTGATAATTTTTGACCTGTTTATTGTAAATGTCAAAACTTTTCCTCTTGTAGCTCACACGATGTAACTGTTAGAATTTGTTAAATCTGTAAACCTTTGATTTTAGAAACACAAGATGTCAGTAAAGCCTGGGGAAGTCTATAAAGAAGCACCGTGGGAGAAAGCACGTCAAGAAAGGCAAGAGTATAGGCTAAGAGAAAAGATGATTAAAAAGAAGCACAAGAATCTTTACAAAAGCATGATGAACGCACGTCAAGAAAGAGGCAAGGAGGCATGGTTATTGAAGAAAAAACGACGATTGAACGAAGAAAAGGTGAAAGAAGACAAGAAGAAAAAGAAACGTGAAAACAAAGTGTAAGGTAGTTTAAAGTAAACGAAATTCAATTTAATTACTTATCTCATTTTATTTCTTTTTCACTGTACCTCATAACAACATACACCTACATATAAAAGTATAATTTTTTTGCCATGTATACATACACCTAGTTCACAATAACATTATTGTGAAAGGTAAAAATTAGATCTAATGCACATGGAACCCACCTGAGTATATTGCATGTACAAAAAAATACAATGCGTAACAATTATTTATACAAATATTTTGTTAAAAACCCAACTAATTTGATTTATCAAATCAATAACCAGGGGGTAGGTGAAATTCCTATTAAAACAGTTTTCTTACTTACACGATACAAAAAGTCAAAAACATTGAGTGTTTAGAATAAAAATAATTAATATGTTATTCATTTCATTTTAATCTTCTGTTTCGCTATTCTCGTCTTCATCTAGTTCTGGCATGGGAAAGCGCAGGATTGCCGCAACACCAGTTAACTGCTCTAATTCTAAAATATAATACAAAAATTATAGGAGTATATTTTTTGCTTATAATTTTTCTCAATTATTTTACTCACGTTCACCCGAAATATGCATACTAGAGAAAATCTTAACTTCGCCACCCGCTTCCTTCACCGAATCTACTAACTGCACGTACTCTTTTCTCAGAGCAACATTCTTGCATCTACAATTTAAAATACCCTTTTTTGAAGAATGCAAATTCTTGAAGCAACAAAAGACTAACCTGAATAAGCTATCTGAGATCAACAAGGTCTCAACGGCTTGGGATTCATTGGCCTTTTCCACATGTCTTTTTCCATAGAAAGCCTTTGCAGGTTCCAACTGTAGCATGGTGTAGAAGCTTTCCAAGAGTTTCACCTCACCTGCTGCTTTTGTATCAGCCATTTTGCTGATGACTGCTGGATCTTGTAATATTTCTAAAAATATAAATGCAAACAATTTGCACATATTATTTCCTAACACATATGTTGTTTATTTTGAAAATGATTTTCCACCAGAGTGATATTTTTTCCAGAAATATTCTGTTTAGGATCATTTAATTTATATTTATGTAATTTCATAACAATTTACCAAATTATCCGTCATTAAAATTGAATTAACACCACTGAAGGTAGGTATGTACCAAAGTTATCTTGAGGTCTGTAAACATGCACTTTTGTACATTTGGATTATTTTTATAAATTGTTGAAATTTTTATCCTAAAATTAGAAAAAATGTGTGTAAAAACACTTAATTAACGCAAATTAAATGTGAGAAATTATGCAAAACAATATGGAAACGGAGCAGCAGAAAGACATTTTGGTCCATCAAACAGAGAAAACAGTAACAAAAGAAAACATTACTGAAGCTTTTTAGCTTCTTGCACAGACGGAAGAAAACTACCGCTCATATTAATCTTCAAGAGAAAAACATTACCGAAAGATAAAATTCCTAGTGGCATTATTATGCATGGAGAAAGGCTGGATGGATGAAACGGAGATGCAATTATGGATACAAAAGGTTTGGGTTAAACTTCCAGTGCATTATATAAAAAGCCTGCGATGTTAGTGTGGGATCAATTCAGAGCATATAGAAGACAATCAACCAAGAAGCTTCTAAAAGAAATGAATACAGAATTAGCTGTCATTCCTGGAGGCCCCACAAGTCAATTACAACTCTTGGATGTCTATCAATAGACCATTCAAAAATGTTATGTGGGAAGGGTGGACTAAATGGATGGCAAAGCCAAATCACGATGTTACAGCAACAGGCTAACAATTTCAGAAGTTTGTACATGAGAGAAAAAAAATTCATGGGAAGCTGATACGATAGATGGTGGTGAAGATGACGCAGTTTTTGAAGGGAGTAACAACAATAATTCAGATGAAAGTAATGAATTGAATATATTATGAATTATTTCAACAATAATTACAAATTAAGTAAGAATTTGAAAATATCTTATCTACACAGGTATCCCCAATTTGATGCTCATCATTGGTATCTTGGAAACGGTAAGAGCTACAGACTCGGTTAAATGGAACGATAGGGGGGTGTTTATCTAAGCTGTCAGACCTTCTCTTGTTTTTCAAAAAAAAAGGATCGCCTGCAGATATCCTGAAAAGACTAAAAATCGTTGTTTTGTTCAAATATGAATATTTTCCATATTAAAAATGTTGAGGGAAAAGTTGTAGATATCAAAACATTCTGTAGGATTGATAATAAAAATATTTTTTATCTTGCACCAGTTTCGAGATGTGACCCAAAGTTGTATTTTTTTCAATGGAAACCATAGTTGATTTTGACATTATTAAATTACAAACTTTATTTTTTCCTTTTCCAACAATATAAGGTTCGAGGTATTTATCTGAAATATGACGAAAAATCATATTCCACACAGATTTGAACGCACATCACACTATCCATGATTAAGGACTATGTTTTGTTTTCAAAACAAAAGACTGCATATCTGGTATTTATTATCTTTTGTGCTTTAGTAGATATAAAGAAAAAGGACTTTTTGTTGCAATTTATTGACGTACTAAATTTGAGCAGAACTGTTTTTTCAGAAAATCTTTTTTTCTTTGTATCTACTAAAGCACAAAAGATAATAAATACCAGATATGCATTCTTTTGTTTTGAAAATAAAATATAGTTCTTAATCATGGATAGTGTGATGTGGGTTAAAATGTGTGTGGAATATGATTTTTCTTCATATCTCCTAAACTACGAAAGATAAATAACTCGAACCTCATATCGTTGGAAAGGGAAAAAATTAAGTAATTTAATAATGAAAATTTGGAATAAATGCTATACTTTTTCGTATTTAAATGCTTTAATTGAATAAAACTTGAGCTCAATTAAAGCATTTAAATATCAAAAAGTACGGCATTTATTCCAAATTTTCATCATTTCATACTTGGTATAAACATGGATGACATATTTTTACACATTAATTTAATAATGTCAAAATCAATGGCTTTTAAAAAATAAAATAATACAACACATCTCGAAACTGGTGTAAGGTAAAAAATATTTTTATTATCTATCCTACAAAATGTTTTGATGTCTACTTTTTCCCTCGAAATTTTGTGATGCGATAAATAATATGAAAATTATTCACATTTGAAGAAAATGACGATTTTCAGTTTTTTCAGGATATCTAGTAGGAGATGCATTTTTTGGAAAAGACAAGAAGGTCTGAACAGCTTACAAGAATAAAAAGAGAAAACTAACAAGAAACTATACGTATATTGGAATAAAAGTGATCAAAAAACAGAAATTTTAATATATTCGAATTTTTAATATATTATATAATTCTAATACATTTCTATTTATTAGAAATTTTAATATTTGAAATATTTATATCGTTACGAATCAGTGATTGTTAACTTTTGAGCTAACTTCATTCCTCTATTGATATTTATAAGTAACATGAACAAAAAGTCTCCAGTTTCGGATTACGGGTGACATTTTGTTTTCGGAAATTTAGCAATGTAAACAAAATATTCGAACACCTCTGTGAGGGTACGTTATGAATAACTTCTCAGATGAAATAAGATTCGTATACAAGACAGGTAATACACAAAACTATCAATTTACATAATCAACTAATGGTAAGTATCAACTTTTAGATCTGGTCATGTGAAAATTCAATGTAAACAAAATATTTGAAACACCTAATAGGGTTTATGTGTTTACACATAAGCATTTAAATGAAATAAAATCAATTACAAAATAGAATATCATGTATAAGATCTATTAAATTATATAATCAAATAAAATCAAACAAAACTTGGTACCGCAGAGGATGTTTTCTAGTTCTTCGAGGTGAAAGGGTTCACTCTTCAATTCCCCAAGAATCCAAAGATTAATACGTGTGGTCGAACAGAAAAAGACATCGCCTTATATCCAAACAAAAGCCTAAATGAAGAAATCGTACCTAATACCCAAAAATACCTATAAACAATCCTAAATAGAGAATAAACAAAAGCTCACACTCCAGATAGTAAACGTTTAAAGATGATTTCAATAAAAGTTGGCTAAATATCTGTGAAATCATGTGATCTGTGAAATATGCCAATTTCTCCTTATCCAAGCAACCAATGACTCATTAAACGTTCTCATCGGATCAGATTGAATCAAAAATTTCAATTAGAATCAGCCAACTCTTGAATATTTTATTATTTTTTAACACAAGGCAGTTTCGATGTTGCTGCTTGGAAATTTCCACCGGAAGTCAGTGATCCCATCTGCACCTCTACATATAAACAAATTTCGGTGTGGACAAGGATCTAAAAGCTATATAAGATATATCTAGTAGGTTATGTAATAAGAAAAAATAATTTATACCTGGAAATGAAATCTCTTTGATAATCTGAATCTTGTTTATATAATCTTGTGTAAATGGGTTGTTCCAGGTGAACATAAATCTGACTCAAAATAAAGTAATATCACAGGTTTTGATGTGGTTTAATGAAAAGGACTTTTTTATATATTTTTATTTGTAGGTATTGTTTAGAATTGTTTTCTTCCAATTTTTCGTCTTTAGAATACACATATATGGAATAATTTCTTCGTCGCATTCCTCAAATTTTAAGAGAGTATTTGTTTGGTATATAAAAAAAAATATTTGGATAAACATTTTAAACAAAAGTTCTAAATACAAAGCTACCCGCAAATTCGGTATAACAAATTAAGCGTATCGGCCCCCTGGACTTTGGAAATCATTGTAGGTAACAGTGTCGGATTACCAACGTACAAAAGAGGTGTCAAGACCCACCTAGCATCCTTACTTGTTGACCTGCCGGCTTACGGTAGTGGGCAGGTATTTTATGTTGCCCAAACTGTCGGCAGATACACAAGCTCCCATTAAAGAAACTCCACAACCTAATAACGAGGCATGAAAATGCCCCCTGTGGCCGAAACCAGGGGTACATCGTCACGCTAACCCCACAGAGGTAAATCTGCTAGAAACCTGGTACCTGCTACAACCATTTTTTAAAAAGGAGATTCCTTTCTTTAAAAAATAGTTTGTGTTTTAGTTCAGGATGAATACACGTAAGAGAGGTATTTGGAAATCGAGAACTAGTTTTCCACTGCCAAAATTTCGTTGGGTAATTATAATAAATTTATGGCGCCGACAGCTCTAATGACTCGACGAAAATTCTATTAGCTGTTGAGATATATATCGCGGTATCAGGCAGCGCATACTTAATGGGATCTTTAAGTAATGAATAATTCGACTTGATTATAAACCTTGTGGAAAAAGAGAATCATTCGGTACTTTAAGAAGCTCGCGTTTCTTATTATTCAATATAAAATCACTGTTAAATCTGGTATTCTTGTTAAAGATATTCTTCTTCACGTTACGCCACTGGTCCTGTTGGTCAGCCTGAACCTGTCGTTGGCCTTCCTTCGTCCTGGTGGCCGTCCTACGCGACTCTTCGTCGCATCGAGCGCTCTCATAGACACCGGCGGTGAGGGTTCAGGTGTCCAAGGCAATAATCTCTTTTTATGGGAACTCGCGCGATAGATTAAAGATCTAATCTCCGGTGTAATACCTTCGGTAACGCAGCGCCTACCGGACCTAAATCATCTGAGTTTCCGACGAGGGCCCAAACGAGTAATTTCTTCTTTATTATCGTTATTCCTGTACCGCGGCCCGATACGATCTGGCGAGACGGATTAAGAAATTTAAGCCGTGTACCTTAATTAAGCGATCTGTGAAATTTTGACGGCGTTGCTTCTTCTTTTTTTGGGTTGAACCGAAAGAGAAAGAAAATCGCGAAGGGAACAGAGAAGACAAAATGCAGAAACGCTACGGAATTGATTACAAATCCACACAATTTGTACCCACAATGATTACATAGCATTTGAGGTCGAAACAACTCCCCAGGATTCAATCCTAATACCCCATAATGCTAAGCGTGCCAATTAATCAAATCTCCACCATTGGGGTTGCTTCGTAGGTTACAGATTTACAACAGGAGCGGGGTGGACGGGCGTGCAGTGGAGATGCAAGAAACGCAGACAATGGACGGGCCTCCCTCGGTGTGCCCTGTGGGATTGCTTGTCCTCAGCTGCGCACTCCCCTCCCTTCGATTCACTGTATCGCTCTCGGTAGGCCGTGCCTGATTAATTATCTCCCTCGAGATTACAAATGCTTAATTATTATTCATTAGTAGAAGGCAAGAGTCCCATTGCTCCGCGAACCGGACGAATAAGGCAGATGGCCGCCGGAGAAAATTGGAGCCCTTTAAGATATTTTTAAAATACCCCCGCTTCTGGTACGTCAAACATGAATTTTAATGTTTCTTTCGCGGCGCAGCTGAATCACAAAGCTCTCTTCGAGTCGCGAGCAAGTCCAAAGATTCCCGGGAACGTCGTAAAACGAGCTGAGATATTGTCGCTGTAACACTGACATAAATTAAAAATTTTAGTACCGCGTGCCTCGAGCGTGGTTTATTGGCCTATACCCGCGTTCTGGTGGAAATAGAGTTCTTCGCGACTTCAACGTTCACCGCTCTAGCGCTAGAGAGTCTGGCGTTTAGAGCTTATAAACGTTCAAAAGCTCTAATGACAGACCACCTGAATTAATCGCGGTTAATTATTGTCCGCGTGTGACTTTTATGCGCTGGCAATTTACGATTTAGTTCCAGCTATAGCGTAATCGTGTTTAGTGATAAAGTCAACCCATACAAGCAAGGTTCCATAATATTTTTATACTTTTTACAATGTTTTTTATACTTTTTATTGTGAAAGTGTTGAAAATTTTCCTCGATATCAAATTATACACACTTCACAACGGTGTTCAACAATTATCTTCTATCAACTACCTGAAAGTCCAACGTTTCCAATTGGCTATAATAATTTTTGAAAAATATATTGGATTTTTATTAAAAAAATAATGTAAGGTGTTAGACTTTTTGTTGCAACTCATAAACGCCTTTGTGTAGAACTGTGATTTATATACCGAAAGCCAGCTGAAAGTCCAACGTTTTTAATTGGCTACAACAATTTTTGAAAAATATATTGGGATTTTTTACAAAAAAAAACAAATGCGTTAAAGAATTGTTTTGGGTTAAAACGTTAAAATAACATAAGGTGTTACAGTTTTTGTTGTAACTCATAAACGGGTTTGTGTAGAACTATGATTTATATACTGAAAGAAAGCTGAAAGACCAACATTTTCAGCTGGCTACAATCATTTTTGAAAAATATTTTGGATTTTTATAAATAAAGAAATTCGTTAAAGAATTATTTTTGGGTTAAAATAATGTAAGGTGTTACAGTTTTTGTTTATAACTCAAAAACGGGTGTGTAGTACTGTGATTTATATATCGAAAGACAGCTGAAAGCCCAACTTTTTCAATTGGCAACAACAATTTTTTTAAAATACATTGGATTTTTTGCAAAAAAACAAATGCCTTAAACAATTATGTTTGGGCTAACATAATGTAAGGCGTTAAAGTTTTTGTTGTAACTCATAAACGGGTTTGTGTAGAATTATGATTTATAAACTGAAAGGCAGCTGAAAGTCCAACAACTGGCTATAATAATTTTCAACAGGCTATAATCATTTTTGAAAAATATATAGCATTTTTGCAAAAAAAAAAACAAATGCGTTAAAGAATTATTTTTGGGTTAAAATAACATAAGGTTTTACAGTTTCTGTTGTAACGCATAAACGGGTTTGTGTGTAACTATGATTTATATACTGAAAGAAAGCCGAAAGTCCAACGTTTTCAATTGGCTACAATAATTTTCGAAAAATTTATTGGATTTTTATAAAAAAAAATGCGTTAAAGAATTATTTTTGGGTTAAAATAATGTAAGGTATTACAGTTTAAATCACATAATGTGTTACAGTTTTTGTTTATAACTCATAAACGGGGTTATGTACAACTATGATTTATATACTGAAAGAAAGCTGAAATTCCAACGTTTTGAAGTGGCACAATAATTTTTGAAAAATATATTGATCTTTTTTTCAAAAAAAAACAAATGCGTTAAAGAATTATTATTGGGTTAAAATAACATAATGTGTTACAGTTTCAGTTGTAACTCATAAACGGGTTTGTGTAGAACTATGATTTATATATATATATATATATATACTGAATCAAAGCTGATAGTCCAACGTTTTCAATCGGCTACAATAATTTTTGAAAAATACATTGGAGTTTTTAGAAAAAAAAAATGTGTTAAAGGATTATTTTTGGGATAACATAATGTAAGGTATTACAGTTTATGTTGTAACTCACAAACGGGTTTATGTGAAACTATGATTTATATACTGAAAGAAAGCTGAAAGTCCAACATTTTCAATTAGCTACAATAATTTTTGAAAAATATATTGGATTTTTATAAAAAAAGAAATGCGTTAAAGAATTATTTTTGGGTTAAAATAATGTAAGGTGTTACAGTTTTTGTTGTAACTCATAAAACGGGTGTGTGTAGTACTATGATCTATATATCGAAAGACAGCTGAAAGTCCAACTTTTTCAACTGGCTAGAACAATTTTTTTTAAATATATTGTATTTTTTACAAAAAAAAATACGTTAAAGAATTATTTTTGGGTTAAAATAATGTAAGGTGATACAGTTTTTGTTGTAACTAATAAACGGGTTTGTGTAGAACTATGATTTATACACTGAAAGACAGCTGAAAGTCCAACAACTCGCTATAATAATTTTCAACTGGCTATAATAATTTTTTAAAAATATATTGGATTTTTGCAAAAAAAGCAACTGCGTTAAAAAATTATTATTGGGTTAAAATAATGTAAGGGGTTACAGTTTTTGTTTATAACTAAAAACGGGTGTGTGTAGTACTATGATCTATATATCGAAAGACAGCTGAAAGTCCAACTTTTTCAAATGGCTACAACAATTTTTTTTAAATATATTGGATTTTTACAAAAAAAACAAATGCGTTAAAGAATTTTTTTTGGGTTAAAATAACAAGGTGTTACAGTTTTTGTTTATAACTCATTAACGAGTTTGTGTAGAAATATGATTTATACACTGAAAGAAAGCTGAACTTCCAACGTTTTCAATTGGCTACAATAATTAATTGAAAAATATATTATATTTTTATAAAAAAAATACGTTAAAGAATTATTTTTGGGTTAAAATAATGTAAGGTGATACAGTTTTTGTTGTAACTAATAAACGGGTTTGTGTAGAACTATGATTTATACAC
>JAWQRJ010002482.1:0-13452 GCA_033557515.1 Diorygopyx duplodentatus | reverse complement strand
CACCCAATGGAGTCCTCTTTGTACAACAATAATCGTCAATCCAAACACTGCCGGCACTCAGTGTTTGGATGTTCCATTTTCGTCGTAATTGGCGCACGGGAACGAGCTGCATATTTTGCAGTTACCGAAGATGCTGCGGTAACTTCACTTCTGATTTCCCTTCCATTTTTTTTTAATGGTTCGAACTGTTGCCTCATTTAAATTTAGACTTTTTGCAATATACCTTTTCTCATTTTGAGAAACGATTCACATTCATTTTTGTATTTTTGTCTCCAAAGAAATAAATTTTCTTTTAAGAGTTGCTTTCTTACTCTCAGACACAGTTTAGGACTGAAATATAATTTTTACATAAAATTACTCCTAAAAACGACAAAGGTAATCAGTAATCAGTAATCAGTAATCAGTAATCAGTAATCAGTAACACATACCCAAAAGTTTCTTCCAAAATCACAATTATGCGCAATTTATGCAATCCGCCAACTGAACGCTTGGAACACAATATTCCTACTGTGTAAATGATGGGCACGATTCAAGTTCAAAGAATTTCGATGTAAGAAAATGCGGTTATTCCCCGAATTTTATTTTATTTTTGTGCATATGCAAAATATATATATAAATTTATATATATGTATATATAAATACGTGGTTATTGTGCACTACATGCCATATGGCATAGTAACTTAATTTTGTAAATATTTGGTATAAAAATCGTGTTATTGTTAAAAGTATGTATACATGCATAGTTTTATAATTTTCACAATTTCACAATTTTCATTAACGTGTTAGAATGAAACCGTGTTGTAGGAAACCGTGTTCTAGGGGGGTTACCTGCACTACTATCCTACGTCATATCTTTCCTTTTCTGCGGTGGCTGCATTAAAGGCAAAGTATAGATACAAAGTTTCTATTTCAGGCAATGGTAGAAATTTCCTAGGGGATCTAGATTTTGAGCATTGGTGATCAACTTTTGTTCTTCTTTTGACAGTTATTTTAAATTTTTACACCATCATCATCACCATTTTCATCTATGCAATCAAAATACACCAATTTTCCTTTAAAAACTTAAATATATTTAATATATCTTAATTTGACAGGTGTTGGTTTATTCGTGTAAACAAACTGTAAAATTTATACAGATGAAGAAAAGTAGAACCTGGCCGCACGATGTTCACCAGAATTTCAAGAAATATACCAGTTTACGGTTTTAGGAAACCGCGAGAGCTATATCAAAGAAGAAATAATGTTAATAAAATAAATGTGTAATCCCGAAAACTCCAGTTGCAGAATTGCTCTGGTTAAAGAGCAAAGTGTCCAAATTCGTTCCGAAGCAAAGTGTCCAAAAGGTAGTCCACGAAATGAATTTAAGATTACCATGTGCATAGAAAATAATGGTCATTTTGAACAGTATTTACAATAAAAATAAAAAGTTTCATTATAGACACTTTCATAAATCTTGGCATTTTCCTACATTATGCATTTTCTTTACAAATATTGGAATATTAACAAGTTTTTCTTTAATCAGTCTATTCTGGTTGCATAGGTGAAAAGAAAATGGTTTTCTCTATCTGATAGTGTAAATATGATACGGAACTTTTGTCTAACTTAACCGATCTTCTATCTCTTACAGTTTTCGAGATACGAATGGTTGGCGTACAAACTACTCATCTAGGCATAATACAACAAACTATTTTTTATTATGGGAATGTGTGTTATGTTATTGTCTTTGCTTTGTTTGACTTAGGAATAATAGAGATATATAAATAGAGATATAATAATAGAGGTTAGAGATACTTATTCGTAAATTAAGGGACGAATAGCGTGATTTCATTAAATTTGCTGATTCTAAGGATTGGAGTTTTATGCCTTAAAAATATTTGATCAGAAAATGATATCTAGGTAATTTTTCTGCTTGTAATTTAAATCTATGTTGTTTAGTAAACTTAATTACTATATGTATAATCTATAGATTTCAAAAAATTCTGAAGCGAATTTAATGATCAGTTTTGTGGCGAATTTAAAGGTACACCGTTTCGATGATATTTAGTACTTATCAACAAAAATGACTCTTGGATGCTTAGGTAAATTTGAAATATCCAGGAAACTAAATGAGATTTCTAAATTATTATTAATTTTTACCATTGTACTAAAAAGGGAAGCCAGATTTTAATAAAACTCCGTTTATAGCGTTCTTTGAGATAAGAACTTTTATATTTTTTTAGAAGCACTTTATAAAGCCTCAAACTTTTTATACATACTCTTGAATGACGCAGAGTCATATCCATCGAGTATTCGCCCACCTAGTGGATGTTTTAATTTAAAAAAAAAAAAACAAACCGCGAACTTAAGTGATTTTTTCCAATTATCTTACAAACCGAGAAACATTATATGCAGTAAAGTTCATGGAAACAAAAATCCAAACGCAGCCATCGTTGTCACAGTTTTCATCAGTCCTGTTTTTCTTCGTTTTCATCAGTCTCTTGTTTTGGAAAATACGGCTTAACTTTGCGATACAAATTTGTTTATAATATATAATAACATCACAAACAAATAACCACATCGATATACATATTTTACGATTAAGTATACAGGTAAAATTTACTACTTCTATATCTTTATACTATTGCGGAATATAACCACGTTTTATTATAAACCATTATAAGTGTCCTTTAAAATGGAAAAAGTTAACGTAGGTAGTGTTATAAAAATGTTAATAAGACCTTTCAAATATCTAACACCGGTGATTCATCGTAATACGCGAAGAAACTGAATTACATGACGCCCAGAAAGACATTATTTTAAGAGCACAAGAAGAAGGTAGATTCGCCTTCGAGCAAGAAATTGGATTAAAATTTAAAGAACTCGCTGAACCTCATGAATCACAATTTGTTGAACCAGAAGTAGACAGTGAAGAAGATATAAATTTTGTAAATGAAGATAATACCTGTGACGAAGGCGGAAATCTTGTAGACATGGCTTACAAGGTTAAAGCTGTAGAATATTGGAATAGCGAAAAAACAAAACCACGTTTTGTAGAAAGTGTACAACGTCGGTTTAAAAGAGTAAAAAGTTTTCAGCAACTATACAGATGAGAAGGAAGCGTAAATGAAGACGGCAGGGACCGAGATAAGTTGAAGTTTGTTTCAGAATATGTACTTATGAAATTTGAAGATTGTGTTGGAAGAGGAAATATAACTCACTATATTGCACATCCTGCTTTCAAAGCAAGTCACTGTTGGATTTGGCACTTCAAAAAAGTACATCGTATTGAAAATGTTAGAATCTGTTCAATAATCGAACAATACAATTGTATTATGTTACAATAATTGTGGGGCGGAATATTGCATGGATGGTTGGCTAGATCCATTCAGGTCTGGGATAAGGTATATAGGTTCAGGTGGTTTAAATATGTAACATTCATACAGTGAAATATTTTTTGGGAAATGAATTAACTGAATTGATAATAATTATGCTATTTTAATTGCTCAGAGAGTTACATTTGGTAATATTTCATATGTCCCATTATTTGAGGTCCAGATCCTGGATCAAATATATGATAAAGTAATATGTCTCGAATTGGCATTGTCTGTTACTAGACAGCGAGTTGAAAGACCAGATCTTGGACCACGTATGATCTAATGAAAATAACTGGCAATTTAGTTTGGAAATGATTTATAATTATATAAACCAACATTCCAAGCATAGTTTTTCATATTAAATACGATAAATAAATGTTCACGATAGGAATCATGCTCAAAACTTGCATCAAAAACATTACAATAACACTCACATAAGCAAATATAATAATAAAGATCATAGTTCTCTCTTCAAGTTGAATACACAACCACAGTCCTCTATTGATCAATTATTGGTTCAAATTCTGATGTACGTGATCTACAAAATACCAGGAACTCAATTAATTACACTCAATTCTTAACTTGTCAGGTTTGATCGGCACAACATACTAGATCACATTTATTGCTGCAGGACTTATGTCAGTTTAGATTAAGTTGTTAAAATCAAGTGATCAATAAAATCATAGAGATCTGGCATGTGAAAGAACTCTTTCAGCGAATTTACTATCCTCGAGATATCCTCGAGATATAATATAAAAAATATCCTCGAGATATTTTTCAGGAACATTGTGACAGTGCCCCCGACAAGTTCAAATCACCTCACCTCATCAATGATCTATAGCTATCTATAGATCATTCCAATAAAGGTAAGATCAAATGGTTCAATGACCCTACAAAAGATCTGCCATTACCACGAACTTTATCAATTAATTTTATCAAATGAAGAAAAATGCTTGAGATATGGAGATATTACATAAATGGTACTTTTTGCCTTAGGGGACGAAAGAGAAAGTGGGTAAAAAATCATGTTTCTTTTCAAATCATGATTCCTCGTCTCTTTCGTCTAATCAATCTGCAGACAAAGAATATACGAGTTTCCTCCCCACATTTTTTCTCATGGTATTTCTACGCTGGAAATTGACGAAAATATACTCCAGAGCTACTTCCTAAATCCACAATATGGCCAAAGTACTAGAATCAGTTAAATAATTATGATTTATTACTAAACATTTTGTACAGTGGAATTGATCAACTTTCTGATAGGTAGTACTAAGAAATGTTTGCAGCTAGAGTGACAAAGCTTATTATTAAATAATGGAAGGTAATAGTAGTTTCAATATGGTTGAATTAACCTGGATTTAGTTACTTACTTACTTGACGTGTTATCATTCCATAAATAATAATAAATGTGGAATGAAGATTTTTACCTGTTATCAGCATGATGAAGGGATCCACTCACCAAGTACAAAAGGAAACATCGCCACTAATCAAGAAAATAAGCAACAATGAATGGATCTTAACCAGATGGAGGAACATCTTGTAATCACCTGCTACAAGAAGATAGAAAACCATGTTATCAAAGGACCGCATCTGATTCAAGTATAGAGCGAAAGTTCAATGGAATCATGAAATCTTAAGGATAAATTCAAAGGAACTCCTCAGCCGAACTTTCCAGATAATCAAGATCAATATTACAATATAACAGAAACAGATGAAGCTTTACCACATTGGATTGGAAAATTCGTGACATGAGGCCAAATGTGAACAATTCAATAAGTCCAACAGAATCCTTCACAGACTGAACGATGAATTAGAAAGAATCAATCTTTAGAAAGAATCTTTGAAATATTGTAAAATTACTGGATTGTAATTTTGTTAGAATTGTAGAACTTATCACTATACACAACTACAAACTATAATAATAATTTATTTGTGATGTTCATACTTTACAGTATTTTCACTCTTCAATAAAATATAATGTAAACAAACAGTTGGTAATAGAAAAAACAATTGCCAACAAAAAGTAAAGAACACGTCACAGTAATGGAGAGCGTTACAAATAAACAGGTTTAACAAACAGAAACAAAAATTGGGAGGGAGGGTGTGTGTAATGGACGACGGTAAATATGATAAACAAAAGAAATGTGGAATGAAATTTTTATATTAAACCAAATCATTTAAAATTTTATATTTGTTAAATGAGAAAGTTTAATGAGAAAGAAATAGATTTGCTTAATAAAGGACACAAATATGCAATTATTCCACAAAACAACCTAATAAACAAATGCTTTTTACTATGCAATTTACTTTGAAATTATAATTAATAAGAACAAACATAACGTAGTTTTGAAAAATGATTTAATAACTCATAAAAAAAGAAGAAAATCTAATAGTTTGTAATTATAATAACAAAAAATATAATAATGATAATAAACAACACTGGGCAATAATAGAATCCATAAATTATTAAATAATAACGCCATTTAATAATTTAACGAATATACAAAAACGAATATATTGATAAAACTAAAATTTATAAAACTATAAAATAAATAAAACAGATATACAGAAATAAAATAGAGTCCGTTAAATAAAATTGTAGCTAAAACCAAAAAAAAAATATTACAACATGTAAACACACTTTCGATGCTCACCATTGGTATCTTGGAAACGGTAAGACCTAGAGTCTCGGTTAAACCTTCTTTTGTTTTTCCAAAAAAAATGCATCGCCTACTAGATATACTGAAAAAACTGAAAATCGCCATTTTCTTCAGATGTGAATATTTGCCATATTATTTCTCGTATCAAAAAAGTTCGAGGGAAAAAGTTGTAGATATCGAAACATTCTGTAGGATAGATAATAAAAATATATTTTATGTTGCACCAGTTTCGAGGTGTGACCCAAAGTTGTATTTTCTTAAATGGAAACCATAGTTGATTTTGACATTATTAAATTACTTGATTTTTCCCTCTCCATGTTTATTGTTACTGTGTTTATTGTTATCATGTTTACTGTTACCAGGTTTATTGCTTCCATGTTTCCTTTTTTTGCAATTTATTGACGTACTAAATTTGAGCAGATCTATTTTTCAGAAAATCTTTTTTCTTTATATCTACTAAAGCACAAAAGATAACAAATACCAGATATGCAGTCTTTTGTTTTAAAAACAAAACATAGTTCTTAATCATGGATAGTGTGATGTGGGTTAAAATCTGTGTGGAATATGATTTTTCTTCATATCTTTTAAACTATGAAAGATATTTCTCAATATCTATTTCTTAATATATACCTCAAGCCTTATATTGTTGGAAACGGAAAAATTAAGTAATTTAATAATGTCAAAATCAACTATGTATTTGAAAATAAAATACATTTTTTTATACATTTTGTTTCCATTTAAAAAAAATAAAACTTTGGGTCATATCTCGAAACTGGTGCAAGGTAAAAAATAATTTTGTAATCTATCCTAGGGAATGTATTAATATCTACAACTTTTTCTCTTAGATAGCTCTCAGGATAGCTCTTACCGTTTCCAAGATACCAATGGTGAGCATCGAATTTGGGACAATCCCCATATTCCTTTTTAGCAAAACTTTTACTTAACATTTTTCAAAACAATGATTTCACACCTAAATAGTATTCTGTAATATATGCTCAACAATATAGCTAAAACTATAAATATAAATGTGAATAATACTAACATGATTTTATTTGATATAACTAATTTATATGCGAACATTCCCACTGACATAACGTTAGAACTTTTATATAATAATTTTTCAACAACACTTTAATAAACAAGAAACAACCGGCCATTTAAACATAATTTTAAAACATATAATAGAAAATAAGTATTGTTCTTTTAACAACAAAACTTGAGAATTATAGAAGAATAAAATTAAAAAATGTTTACCTATGGGAATGCCCTTGACTGGCATATTAGTTGATATATTTATGGATCATATTGAAAGACAACATATTATCAACAACATAAGCCTTTTAACAACATTATCAGTAGCATCAAGTTTAATTTAGAAACAGAAACTGATAATAAAATAAGATTAACACCAATACAGACTTTAACATTTTTCGTAACAATATAACATTCACTACGATAATGGCTGCTTTTCGTTTTCTTTTTCATAGAGTTTATAACTATCCACGTAACAATTATAATAGACTCAAAGAAATACATTATATTTATGAACTTGCCACAAATAACACTTATCCTTTAGAAAGCATTAATAAAGGTAATCATAAATACCAAACAAAAATGGATCCCCTATTTAACAATAAACATAATAATGATAATATGTCATGTACGTGCCACTAGAATTCAAACACACTAATTTAAAAGCTAAAAATATATTTAAGACTGATAAAATAGAAAAGAGTGGTGTTTATAAAGTCAAATGTCTAAACTGCAGCTGTTTATATATCGGTCAAACGGGAAGGAAAATAAACAAAAGAATAAAAGAACACAGAACAGTATAAATGTACTTCTAGCGTTTTTGACATAAAATGGAAACAGGACATAACATAGATTATAAAGACATGTTGAACTTATACATGAATGTTACAAAGGAAAAAACTTACTCGATTTACTCGAACAATATGAAACCGAGAAACATAAACACGTAAAAGACAACCTAATTAGCGAACAAATAATTTTTCCTAACAAACCAATTAATTAATATCTTAAACGTAAGTTTAAATATAAACCATAACAGATTTCTCGGCGATGACGACCTTGTATTGCATATTTAAAACCACTTCAACTGAACCGGTATTTATTTAACCTGGTTTATTTTAGTGAAATTTGATTTATATAAATATTCAGCCCACATATTTAATGGTATCTTTAACTTGTAAACGTGGTTTCTGCTTTTTAAGTAATTGGCAAGTACCAAAAAAAAAACAGAAATCATAAATTTTTTACTTTGCTGTACCGGAAATTATATGGCATTAAATATGATCTCAGAATACTTTCTGATATTTGCGGGTACAAAACTAACCCGTAATTAGAGATTGAAACACTTCACATAAAATATGCTTGAACTGTTTTAATATTTCAACTTTAATATTTCAGTTTAGGTTCAGTTCTTTCTCAAGACTGAAATTTATATTCACGAGTAAACAATAATTTTTTAATGGCTTCAACATTTACATTCACATTCATCTCATTACAAAGGTGACTGCAACATTTGCATGACGTCAACCTCACGCGGTCTCGTTTCGTCTTGATCTTTCGCGACTTTAAGTGAATTCCCAGTAAAGAAGGCGTTTTCCAATATCTACCGTTAAATTTATGCGCTTTTAATATTGCGCGCATGAAGCGCTCAATTTGCGTTTGTACGGCCGCGATATAACGTTGAACTATTGCAAAATCGAAAGGCACCATGTTGTATCGCAGGCAAATGGGCCGGAGGCCATATTCAATGGTGTGATTGATTTATCACATCCTTACAGCCATCAAATTATACGGTTTGAGCGTGAGTTTCGCCGTGCTCTAAGTGCTAGAGAACTCGCAGTGAACGGGCAAACTTAAATTGTGCCACGTTTATTATGATATTAATAATGGCCAGCATTTCAGGATTTCCATTTATACTGTAATTTTTGAGCTGGTGCGCAATTATGAGCTTGCACTACAAACTGGGAATTATGATTGAATAGGACCGATAAGGATCTTTAATTATTAACAATGTTCCGTACTATTACTTTGCTATGAAGGTGATATACTTTTTTATAAATGATTTCCTTATACACATTGCTCGTTTTGGTAATTGTCTGGTTTTGGAAATTCTGTAATTTTCAGCGTTTGTCGTTTTCAAACTGTGAGTTTTCGAAATGTCTTGAAGTTTCCTGCGGGTCCAGAATATAGCTCTGCACAGGCGCAGAAGGCCTGTCAGTGAGTATAAGTGTTGTTCCGAGAACTTTATTGCAAGTGGTCCTAGTAATGGTTAGAACATAATACATAAGCAGAAGACTTTGCGAAGTCTTATCTTAGCAAAGAAGTTTTTCTCAATTCCATTCTTGTATTTTATCAAAAAGACATAAAACATCCCAAACACCAATAACCCTACTAGGAGGTTACAAAAGGAACAGTAGACATCAGAGGACAGAGATCGCGTTCCCAATGTCGGAAATGAGTGACGTACGAGCGCCGGCCTAAACAGCTGAGCAGACAGGATGGCCAACTACGCCATGGCCGATTTAAAATAACAAATGAGTGTCTCTTGGCGGCCCGCTGTACCCTGAACTTCATTATGCTATTTCGTCTTCTCTTCGTGTGCCGACTGCTCGTGTTCGCCCGTCGTGTTCTCCGTTCATCATCCAGCCGAGTATTCTGTGTCCAATTAGGTAAATTAATATACGAACTTATCGCCGGGATGGCCGTCTGCGTCTTTATTAAAGATCCTAGTTAGTTTCGGTTCCTTTGGAAATTGTCTCGGAAAGCTCTTGATGAGTTTTGTTGACACCGCCACGTGGTGTTTTGTTTTAATTGCGTAAACCAATATACCGGCGCGGTTTTGTTAAGCAGTTAACTGGATAGGAATGACAACGTACTGATGTCAACTGAGTTTTGCTTTACAATAACGGAATTTCTCGGATTACGTTTTTTTTTGGTAACTTGGTAATTCTATTCAAGATGAAGCTTAATTGTACACGACTATCATGATTCAGACGTGTCTTTATGATCGGATGGAGGCAATTAGTATGCTGCATGGATGGCTATTCTATTATTGGTTCGCTTCATTCTTTATTTTCTGATTTCGTTCCTTCCTTTTTCGATTCACATGTATTGCTTTTGGGTTCATCATTTCGCGTTGTTCACATTGTATGGTGAGTTTAGAGTGGGCTGAGGTGACATGGGCTGTTTTCGGAATCACGATTTGATCCAAACGTATAATAATATGGTATTTGCCAGTACCACCATTTTAGATAAAGTTAAAAATAAAACCAACCTAAAGTTTAAAGTTTTCTTCAATCGACTTTAAGGGATCAAAATCTGATTTATCCGTGAGTAGTAGGAAGTGCTGTAGGTAATAAGCAAACCTACATGGAATTTATCTGTAGCTCTTTCTGTAGGCATCCACACATTGAAAGTGCTTTCCATTTGATAGATTTGTTGTCAGGGTGCCCGAATTCTTCTGTACCTTATAGCAGGTCATTTGCAAAAAGTTCACTTATTCACTCCACCTCACAATAAGTTTTGTATCTGAGGATATATGTATTTTCGAACTATTTTCAAAGAATCTCTACTGCAGGAAACGGCCCGATATAAAGAGTAATAAACCTAAAAATGTCAGTGGTTTTTTTGTTGTGTTTTTAAAAACTTTATTGCTCTTTTATTACTACAAGGAATTTTGGAATTTTCCCCGTAGTAAACACTCCTTCCTTCCTGATAGTACAAGGGAATAGAGGACGTTATTTATTGCGAGAGGCAAACTCTTTTATTTGGTCAACATTGTCAGTTTTCCATTTTTTGTTAATTGTCTTTCCAAAATTTGCAAACTTTAGAAACTTCTTCCACTAATATTTTTACTTCTTCATTATAAAATTAGTTACACTTAAGTGTCACTAATTTCATTAAGGGTATTTTTATTAACTAACGTTCTTTTGTAAGAAGTTGTTCAAAAGGTTTTCAAATAAATGTTTTTTTTGCTTCAGAACTTAAAAAGATGGAAGTTTTTGGGGATCATTGGAACTTGGGATATTTATTAATAAAGCATTAAATTTAATTTTCTTTCTATGCACAGAAAGAGTTGAAAAGAGTTGACTGTATTTTTTTTTAATTTCGATGCAACGCAACCGAATAATTTAGTTTGTTATAAAAAAATGGACACAAGCGGAAGTTGTTTTAATAAACTAGGTGGAGGTGTTCCCATGACTTGCAAAAGTCGCCTTATGTGACTTTTTGAATGATTATTTTTTTATTCAAATACACAATTAGATAAGAAAAAGTTATGACCATTTTAAAATTGCAAACTTGGTCATTATGTAATAAACACCCTGTATAATATTAAATATTTATAAAAAGTTAGAAGCTAGACTTAGCTAAATGGATACCAAAATTTATCATTTGAATTAAAAAAATGACCTCTAGATATTTTATTGGTATCGTATAACACTAATTTTTAATTAATTAATTAATTTTATTTTCCAAAATTTTTATGAAGTTGTTAACCTTTTTGTCTCGCAATAAAGATATTTTAATGCACTGAAATGCAAATTAATGCGACAAAATCCCACATATAATATATATAATTAAGAAAATTGTTAATTAAGAAAAAGAAGAAAGTAGGAACTGTTTTTGTATATTTTTTGTAATAGGAATTAAATTATAACACACGAAAAATCCTTTTTTACAGTTTACCACTTGAAAAACCAAGTTGGCAGCCACTTAAACTGTTAGAAGGTTCAAGGAGAAGCATAGCAAAGCTTTTTTCCATACATTTAAATCTTTTCTTTACTTGTTAAATTGAATTCCCTCTTCCGCTCGTCAACAATTTTCTGAGCTATCATTAGGGCCGATGCGTCCGAATAGTACAAATATTATTCGCACGCTCGTCCACATAACACGAATATTATCCGGACACGAATAATAGGAATATTATTCGAAATTATGCTTAATGATAAAATTAATTAGATGCACATCCGAATATTCACTGCCCATCTAAGCCTGGTGACAGAAAATTAAGAAGGTTAAACTTCGAAATGTTAAATATTAAACAATTATTTTTAAGAAAAGGTTATTTATTATATATTTGGATAAAATCTTTCTACGAATGAGTAAGGGATTATTCTCACATATGTACGGTCAAACGACTCATTGTGTGTTTACGTCCAGGTCTAGGCGACCCAGCGACGGTGGATTAGCACGCCTGCCAACACTGTATATTTAGCGCCAAGTTAAAAGAATAAATGTGATTCTTTTACTACATATAAATAGCAGTGACTTTAAAAAGCTTATCTAAGTTTTTTCTACGCTATGGTTCAAATACATCACTGAATACCACCAAAAGATTTCTAATCGTTTGACAAAGGTGTCTGTCTGGGTAAGTTTTTTTATTAAAATGCAGTGGATTATATGATTTGAAAATGTATTTGACTTTAATTTTGTTTTCCAAAAAAAAAAACAAGATAGGCATTGAGTTGTCCACCTATACAAAGACCTATACAATGATACACTACTGTGGACTTGCCTAGAACTTAGTTTCATGTGATTTCACTTATAGGATATTCTGGACGTAAAAACGTCTTTACATATTTGAGGATTCATTTGTGAATTATTAAATGCAATGAAAGTGAACAATTCATTTTAAAAAAATTATACTTGCGAGACTGCGAGTAATCTCACGCGAGAAATCTCGCCTCGAGTCGCATAGTAAAAAATAAATCGTTAAAAAATATATATAAAATATAGCAACAACATAGAAAATTAGACCTTAAATGAATAGAATTAGTTTAGAAAGCTTCCTTTGTGGGTCATTCTTGAATGGACTTAGTTTGGGCAGTCTCTTTTTCCAACAGTTCCAACAGTAATCTGCCATCGTTTGTATATCCCATCTTCCCTGATCGTCCATTGTTTTCATGTCCTCGAGAAATCTTTCATCTTACTTTTTGCTCATATCACCCAATTTTTCTAGGAAACGGTTCAAGTGGCTCTGTAAGTAATGAACTTTTATGCTCATATTACATCCAATCTTTCTGAAACTAATAAGCATACTAACTAATACCTTTCAGCTTTATGGTTACCCAGAAAGTTTCTGGCAACCAGGAGGAATAACGTCCACGGCCTTCACTCATTCTCACTCATGGAATCTATGGAGCTAGACTCGTTCAAGAGCAGTCTTATTTCAGAGTCATCAAAAAATCCAGCTTTCAGTTTTTTCGTACTTCATGCCAGTAATACTGACAACACATAAATAGCAGTCATCAACGTGGTTTATGGGTTCCCTACAAACCATGGTACACCAAGTATCAAAGGTACGCTCTTTTAACAAAGTAAGAAATCGTTTTTCTATGTTACTTTAGGGTGAAATAACCACACATATAACAAAATACATCAGGGTGATTAACACAACTTCTTCGACT
>JAWQRJ010002481.1:0-13453 GCA_033557515.1 Diorygopyx duplodentatus | reverse complement strand
TGTTAAAACCACATTCTCATATGTAATTCCAGCAGGATATATTTTAGAGGAATTGAAATAATTTCTTGAAGGGGGCGTAAAAGCTTTCCGAAAATATCAGAATCTTATCAGAACATCTGAAATGTTTGAATATTTTTCTTCCCCATCTAGTAACTGTTGAGATTACCTGATAAGCAATGAGGTTACCTGTTGAAATTAACCCTTCTGTTAGTTTTGTGACTAACAAGCTATTTATAATATTCATTATAATAATTCATTATATTATTATGATCATTAATTTTTATCTAGCAGCTGATTCGATTCTACAGTAATGTGAACATTCGCCAAATATCGCATCATTTTTGTAAAAAAAATGTTGAAAAGAAATATTACAGATAAAATAATAAATAATACGTCAAACATTAGGTACGATACTCATTTATTCTTTGTTACTTAACTTTGTTAACTTTGTTACAAATTCCATAAAGATAGCTTTAACAAAAAAGTACAAATTCTGAAAATATATTTTTGGGCACCTAATTCCGTCCCAGGGACGATATTGAGATCACAATAATCAGTTTGTGAACTTAAATTTCATATTCATAATAATATTATATAAAATTAGTACTTAGTAATCATATTATAATATCTTATCAGTCCTTTGTCAATCATTGGTATGGTTTAAGTCATTCTAATTTTCCAGACAAGTTGTAAAGATAAATTTAGATCCTGCATTATCAACGCACTCCTCATGCATCCATTGGAAACATTTGATGCATCTTATCAATTTTCCTCCCTCTTTGTCTTGGGAGAAGCTTTTATGACAAACTGGGCATTCAGCGTAATCATTGTCGCTATCTTCTTCGCCAGTAGAGACCAAAATTGGGTCATCATCAGATGTTTCCTCGTTTCTTTTGTCGCTTGTTAGTTTTATTTTTAGTTTTGTTGTTTCTTGCCATAAATAACTTCATCCATTTTTTGGCCGCCTTCTTTCTGGTCTGTGAAATATTATTCCTGATAGCCAATTGAAAAGCCATTCGTTTTAAATCAGAAGCGGTGACGTCATAGTAATTCTTCTCCATTTACAAGGAATAGTTTACCAGCTCCTCTTCATATTCTACCGGCAAAACTGGTTCTCTTCCCATTACAGATTTTTCAGGATTTTTCACGTAATCTCTCAAAGTAGCTCTTGGGACGTTAAATAGCTTTACTGTCTTTTATAACCAATCTTTTTCGTTTATACAGCTTCAACAGCTTTTTCCATTGCTTCACGATTCGAAAAATTCACGAGAAATATTAAATAAATATGGCGAATAGGCTATTCTAACACTAATACCATTTTTGGTAATTGGGCTGTGTACCTGTCTGCTTCTCCTCTACACTTCTCCTATTCCTAATTATTTTAGGCAAAAAGGTTTCAAATAAAAGTTGTATGGTTTGCATGTTTTTACAGATGTCCCATTTCTTGTAGACGCTACGTAATTTCAGTCCTCTAAATAGAACGTCCTGTATATTATTACATTTTTGGGTTCCTTGTCGAATTTACGGTCGATTTTATTGGACATACATTTTGCCAAAGTCGCACCGTTTAGGAGTTATTGGAAATTTTTTTTAACAAAAAATTACATTTGTTTAACATAGAGGTTAGTAATGTGATTTTTTTTTGCTGAAATGAACTCTAAGAAGGTTAGGAGTTCATTCCAGCAAAAAGTGTTTCAAATAAAAGTTGCAGCTCTTTGTCCCCCCTATATCTTATTTCAATATATACTCGGCATTCCATATCTTCTAGAGCTATGCAACATCAGTTTCTTGAATGGAATATCAACAATTATCTGGATCGTGGGCGGTCATGGAATGGGAAACATCTGTCATTAAATGTTTAATGTCATTATCTTCTGTCATTAAATTCATGTATCTGTCATTAAATTCATGCAACAACTCATACTAGATTTAACCTAAATTCGATGTTTCCCATTTCATGACCGCCCACGACCCATATAATTGTTGATATCCCGGTATTTGGCAAATTATTATGGTACATGTATTTGCCCAAAGTCGCACCGTTTATGAGTTATTGGACGTATTGAAGTTTTTTTTGGGCGAGGGCTATGCTCTTATAATTCGTTTCAGAAAAAAACGTTTCAAATAAAAGTTCTAGTACGTATGAATTATACCCAATTCGTTTTCATACGGTCGGTCTATCAAACCATGTTGAAGAGGTATTCCCAATAAAATAAATCTCAAAAGGAACATTAGTTTAAATAAGCTTAAGATTCGAGTTATAATTCGAGTTGGTTGATTGTGAAGGTGAGTTTGTATTAGCTTTTATTATGTAGTTTATTCTATTTTTATAAAAAAATGCATATTAATATTTTGTCACATATTTATACATTTACATACAACACCATATTTATAAATTAATTGTAAAAACTTTAATGTTAAAATTATTTTACTTGTAAAAAGTAGCAGACATGTGCTTCGAAAGCCATGCTATTTAGCTTGAATTAAGATTTTATGAATAATGATGATGGATGACTACTTTGATGAGTAGTCTACTATGAGTAGTCTACTATGATGATGAGTACTTTTTTCTTTACTTAAAAGTGGGTCTTTTCATGTTTGCCCATAAATGCAAATACTCCACACAGCTTCTACACACCAGATTTGGTATCCATGGCTTGATATTTGAAACTTTTTTTATGTAATTATTATTTTTTCATTTCTAAGCATTACTTTAGAGCAGGGGTGTGCAAACTTTTTTGGTTATCGACCCCTTTTAAAATATCTGTATCAGTTTTCGACCCCTTCAACTTTATTGGTGAAAAAATTATATACAGTGTGTTTGTATTTTTAGGGCCAACTTTATATCTCTGTTAATATTCAAGATAGAATAAAAGCTTTGTATAAAAATTGAATTATTTTAAAATTGTAATTTGGAAAAATAACTTAATTAAAATACGAAAAATATTTTATTACAATTTCCCGCTAATGGGCGATAGTCAACTTTTTTTTCTTAAATAGGATTATGCACTTAAATTTTTTTTTTTGCATCTATCTAATAGAGAATTTTTTTCTCTTTACGAATATCTAAAAATATCATAACATTAAATAATGTCATTTGCGAGATATATCACTGTTAAAAATCTTATTTATTCAACGGTATTAATTAACACAATACTAAGTAGGCATTGTTTGTTTGACAGATAGCATTTTTTTATAATTCACAACTGAATAACGGTACAGTACAAATTATAACACATCGGCAGCTTTCAGCTTACTATTGTAGTTGAACAGCGCAATATAGCATTTGGCATAGTGACGAGTTGGTGAAAACAAAAATCTTCTAATTCTTTTTAAAAGGGGATAAAGCTAATTTATTAAAAAAATAATTTAATTAAAAATTTAATTTATCTATCGACCCCCAATCTACCCCCTGGACCCACGTTGACCCCTAACAACATCATATCGACCCCCAGGGGTCGATTTGCGTACCCCTGCTTTAGAGGACCAACGCAAGATATACTTTACTTAGGTTATTTTTGTTGCCCCATAGAAATACACTGCTTTTGTTTCGTTTGTCACTTTTTTCTGTATAAGTAGACATCGACAAACACATCTGGTACACTAGTTGTGCACTAATTGTAGTCGGTTGTTGTAAAACACTTTTGTATTTGCACTAATAACCTTTTATTTCGCGAAATTACCTTATCCTTACGCCTAGCACTTCTCTTTATGGAAATCCTTATTAGTTCAGCTACCCTAAAGACGTCATTTTAGCTAGCAACATCTCTTATCAACTAACTTAGCATAAACTGAAAGCGACGTCATAGTACTGGTGATACGTCATAGGAGTGTACATATTTATTGTATTATGATTATTCATCGATTAAAATTTTAAGAAAATAGGAAAGAGGAAGTCGTCTAATGATTTACACCGATGCATTAGTCAATTTAAAAAATTGAAATGAAAATTAAGTTGTTTTTTCGTCTTAGCAAAAGGCGTAGTTGTTGATCTTTAGAATTGCTAACGAAACCAAGTAATACAAACAAAACATGCACTTGCGTTTTAAGACGCAACGTGTATGTTTTTCGTATTCTCTTCCTGATTAATCCTTGCATTCTTCGTGCATGAGCTCATAACTCGCAGTGTGCGCTTAACAAATTTCTGCTTAATTAAAAAATGGTTTCGTATTTTTGTGTGCTAGAATGTTGGTATGCGTTTTAAGCCATAATATTTCAAATATTTTCCTCTGGCTTTAGAAAAGGCCACTTAGTAAATTACCAATAAAAAGTGTAGCATATTTTATATGCATTATTTCTTCAATATATACTATTGTTACTTTTTATAATCAAGGCACCTCAGTTTATCAGATTGTAAATGTGGCGACAATAATAAAACAATGTCGGGTTGTTGATATGTAACTTCCAACTTCATTTGTAGTTGACAATTTGAAATTTGAATTGTAATCTCAGACGCATTTGCAACAATATTTCACAGTGACTTTCCACAGTAGATTAAAGTCAAAATTTATGCAATTCACGCAACTAATTGCGTTACAAACAAGTTCCTCGCGTTCCATTTATATTTGTATGGACTCTTGCATTCCTATGGTTCCATAATTTATGGAACGTCTCTTTATGTGTGCCAAAACTACCAATTGCATATCAATAATGCTCCGTAATTGTATTAGGTAGCTAGCAATTTGTACCATACTTTAAAGGGATATTGCACGACGCTGCTTACGTCGTCTTATTGATACCATTATTGGTTGAAATTGGTTTATAACGACTACCAACGTCATTTCCTATACTTTTTATAGGCTTTATATTGGTGTCATAGAAAAGGTTAATAGTCCAGATAAGTTCATTGTTGCCGAGCGCAATTTAGTAGTTGACGTGATGAAAATTTTATAGGGCAAAGTAAAGTTATCATTTATAAATATTCCGTATATAATTGTTTTCAGTTGATTTACTTAATCAATGGAATTTTAAGGACGCGATATAACAATATGATAATCATAGATTAAAATAAAACTAATTAATTAATCTTACCTACGTAAATAGTTAAATATCTAAAATTACAGTTAAATTAGCTATTATCTTGCATAGTTGATAATAATTTTAAATTATAGAGATGTCGATGTGGTCTTTGAATTCGACAATGAATTGAAATGAAACATTTTTAATGAAAGAATAAAAAAATATTTAAAATTTTTATTTAAAATGGTTTAAAAACAGGTGAATTTCTTGAGTATTTGACATCTATTTAAATTAATTTTGACATCTATTTATTTTAATCTTTTACAATGGTATTCGTACAAGAAAAAACAATCATTTATGGACTTGAAGATTGGTACTTCAAGTCCATAAATGATTGTTTTTTCTTGTACGAATACCATAGTAAAAGATTAAAATAAATAGATGTCAAAATTAATTTATGTATGTCATAACCTATGTCAAATACTCAAGAAATTCATCTGTTTTTAAACCGTTTATAAATAATTTTTTTAAATATTTTTATTGATTATGTGTTTCGAGAAACGTCATTACATCCATTAAACATTGTGGTTTGGGTTACTGTATCTCGAAGACGATTAATTAGTCCCATTTTCTTCGATGATACAGTCACAGCTAAAAGGTATAGACCAGATATTTTGGACGTTTTCATAAGTCAACTTCGTGACGAGAAATTGACACCAGGATAGATAATAAAAATATTTTTACCTTGCACCAGTTTCGAGATGTGGCCCAAAGTTGTAATTTTTTAAATGGAAACTTTAGTTGATTTTAATATTATTAAATTACTTGATCTTTTCCCTTTCCAACGATATAAGGTTCGAGGTATTTATCTTCCACAGTTTAGGAGATATGAAGAAATATCATATTCCACAAAGATTTTAACCCACATCACACTATCCATGATTAAGAACTATATTTTGTTTTCAAAACAAAAGACTGCATATCTGATATTTATTATGTTTTGTGCGTTAGCAGATATAAAGAAAAACGATTTTCAGAAAAAACAGTTCTGCTCAAATTTAGTACGACAATAAATTGCCAAAAAAAGGAAACATGGTATAAATTTAAATATTCATTTACTGCCGCAGTTGAATTTCGATTGCACCTTATGTAGGTAACAAACAGATACATTTTTTCATAGTTTGAAAACGCCATTATCAATGTAGAATATGAATAATTGATGGCAACTACAACTTATGATACGAGAGTGGTTGAACAATATTATTGACAGATGTGTAGTCTTTTGTTTCAATCATGGATAGTGCGATGTGGGTTCAAATCTGTGTGGAATATGATTTTCTTCACACCTCCTAAACTATGAAAGACAAATACCTCGAACCTTATATCGTTGGAAAGGGAAAAAATCAAGTAATTTAATAATGTCAAAATAAACTACGGTTTCCATTTAAAAAATACAAGTTTGGGTCATATCTCGAAACTGGTAAGGTCAAAAAATATTTTTATAATCTATTCTACAGAATGTTTTGATATCTATAACTTTTTCCCTGGAAAAAACTTTTCCCTTTATAATACGATAAATAATATGGAAAATATTCACATTTGAATTTTCCGATTTTTCAGGATATCTAGTATGCAATGCATTTTTTTGGAAAAACAAAAGAAGGTTTGAACAGCTTAGATAAACATCTTCATATTGTTCCATTTAACCGAGTCTGTAGCTCGGTTACTGTTTCCAAGACACCATTGGTGAGCATCGAATTTTGGACATGGTGTACACAAGATCAAGACTAGTACAAGTGAAGACTTGAGATTTTAAAAAACATTGAAAGAAAGATTATGAAAACTGAAGCAAGCAGAAGTATAAGAAATTAAATAGAAAATTATACTTCGCGACAATTTGAAAATTATCAGTTCAAATAACTCGAAAATTAACACGCTTTCGGGAAGTCATATGATAGTAAGGGGGACCTTGAATCGCAGTATAAATGTCTGTGAATCACCCCCTGTCTGCCCCCACCCCAACATTAAAATGGTAAATGGCACTACCCACCATGTGATACCTCAAATTAAAAGATTCAACAAGCACTTTACACCTGTACAAGAGATACTAAAATCGATCAATTCGTTTTCGAATATAACGGATTTAAGTGTTATTATTTAAATCTTTAAAGAAAACATAATTTTATAATTATTTCAGATTTTATTTAGTCAAATATTTGCACCCCCCACCACAACATTACAGTCGTAAATAGTACTACCCATCCTGTGATACCTCAAATTATAGGTACTACATAGATACAAGGATACATTTCTTACACCTGTCTAAGAAATATTAAAATTAGGTACTTTTAATCAACAGGTCACACAAAAATCACTGAACAGGTACTTTACACATGTGTAAGAAATAATAAAATCGATCAATTCATTTTCAAATAAAATGTGTTTAAGTGTTATTGTTTTAATCTACATATGAAACAACGCTTTATTTGTTCATTGCTTCATTTATTTGTTGCTATGAAAATAAAGCTACTAAGTAGCAAATGCCGAAATTAGAACCCCGGTATTCCCTAGTTTTATGTTTCACGGAAAGGGATTTAGAAGTTTTGATGTAATGAAGCTTTGAAATTGCAGATAAATTCTGTGAATATGTCCTAGTTACACCCGTGTTTTTTTTTCGTATAAATAGAGGTTGTAAAAATATTTCATTTCATTATGCTTAGCGTGTTTTGATACCTTTGTTAGTTTTCAAGTTGTTTGGACTGAGAATTGTCACCCTGTATATATGTAATATATGTATACATACTTTGCACCAATCAGAATATTAGTCTTTAAAATTTTTGTAACGTAATGGCGGTTATCATTTTTTTGTATCGTTATTGTTAATTGTTTCGTTTGCAATTTTGATAGCTTTATATTTGATAAAGCATTATTTTACTAAAATTTCAAATGTGTTAATCAGCTGTAGTGCAACTATGTGATACTGAGGGTGGTACCATGTAAACAAATACCCCCATTTTTATGTTTTAATCCAAAATTAATAACATTTCAAAATAATTTTTACTCAATTACATTGTTTGTTATTATAACTTTGATTACTTTATATTTCTATATCCGAATTATAAGTCCATTTTTATCAATAAATGAAATATCTTTTTATAAACAACCTATTTTAAACATAATTTAAATTTACGTAATTAATTTTATTACATTTATTAGATTATAGTAGTACTATTTATTACAATAAAATTTTTCTTAAGGCTTAATACTATATAATTCTACTTTAAATTTACAATTTATTATAATTTTATTTGACTATACGACTTAAAATATAGTAGAGCAAATTAATTTTCGTATAAAAATTTACAATTTATGGCTGAATATCTCAGTCACTGTACGAAACATTAATTAGCGTAGGATTATTTTTAACAAATCATAAAACAAAAGTAGTAGTTGGTAGTTGAGCAGGAGCTTGAACTTGGAAACCCATTAAGTTTAATTGGAAATGATCAAATTTATAATTTAACTTGCATTTATCTTAAATTTTTATAGTAATACCAATTTAAGTTGATGGATTCGAACATTGATTAGTACTTTTAATATTAAGCTCACCAGATATAGCTTTTCCTCGAATAAATAGTCTCATGGAGGAGCATCTATTGATTTAGCTATTTTTAGATTACATTTATCGAATAACATTATTTGTTTGATCGGTCAGACTGGTTTATTATTATTATATGTATTTACCACTCTCATGGTGCTATTATCATACTATTAATGGATCGAAATTTCAATACATCATGGTAGGTGGAGTGTAGTATGTTATGGTGTAAATAAGCTGTTTTTTTCAATAGGACAAATTAAATACAGTTTAATTTAGACTGTATTTAATATAATTAAATTAATTTATATGGATCAATGAGTAACTTGATAAATATTTATGTTGAGAGATACAAAGCTGAAATATTTTGCGGAACAAATCGTCATCAATTTTAATGCAACAAACAAAAAACTAATTATACTTAACTCGCCTAACTTACATTTTAATGTTTACTTTTCATTTCAAGGATTGGAGATATTTATTACAAACTATAAGTTGAACAACTTTAGTCATATTTCGACCGATGTTCACAACAATAGAATAGTATGCATGTTCATTACTGACTTTTACTGGACAATGTAAACAATGTTTGGCGCCTGGCAATATTACATCATTTAAAGTTATAAAACATTTTTCAATAATTTTCAGTTACTACTAGCAAGAAATTTTGAATAAAGGTTGACTGCAGTAATTAATGAAACAAGCTAAATTCTTAAATGTGGCGAAAAGCAAAAGTTATTGTTCTTTTATTCTGCATTTGGTAAAACCTTAACGTTGTCTTAAACATTACCTTACATCCGAAATCAAAAATGTTGTGAATTAATAATACACTATGAAGCAGTGTATTATTAATGATGTCGAAGCTTTGTCTTTAGATGAAGTTTTATCTATAAATTTGGTAAATAAATGACGAATAATGGTAGTAAATGTTAAAACCAAGTGTGCAAGGTGTAAGAAAAAATAAAAGCTTCATGTGAAAATAAAAATATTCAAAATTAATAAAAGAGGTTAAAACTCGTACTTAATTAAACATTTATGTAAACCTAATATACTTAATTATTTATATCAGGTTTAGACTGAGCATGATAGGTGAAATATAGTTGATTGTCATTCAAAAAACTGTAACCCTTAAATCATATCGAATACATGAACAAATGGTACCACATGGCACAGTAACAATACATATACATATTTCGAAAACTGATGTATGCTGACGTGATTTTTAACAACAAATTTGGTTTATAAACATACAAACACACTTTATCAAAATTCGTGAATGTGATGGGTTAACTAGTTTAGATATAAAGATATGAGGCATAAAAATAACAAAATTATCACTTTGGGGAAATTTAATGAAATTTTGGGTTTTACCGGTATAAATGTGGGATACATTTAATATACCGATCTTCAAAGTACTGAACCTTTTTAAGTTTTCTAAGTGGGCTTTAAGTTTTTACAATTACTCAATTTAAAAAGATTATTGAACTTATATATAGCAAACAATAAAGTACACAGTTTAAATAAAGGAAGTAAACATTTTTTTGTGGTTAATTGTTCTATTATATCTGCTAGTTTAATGGGAGTACAGTTTTTCTCAATTTTTAGAGATTATTTGGCTTATGAACACTATTAAAATCAACTGGTGTGGATCACTCACACAACTTTCTCTCACTTAACCCCCCGATCTTGAAACGGTGGGACTTTAATCAAACAAATATTTAACAAGGATATTAGGATTGTGGCACAAAACAAAAATATTCTGAATAAAATAATTACCCAACAAAAACTTTCTTTACTTTATGTTTGTTTTATTTCTTGTTCCCATTTGTAGAACTATTAGTACCTGGTAGACCGAGCGATAGCGATGGTGAAATACAAAACTAACATTCGACCAGCATAATATCATTTTTTATATCTTAAGACGATTTTTTGAAGGTCGGCACCTATCTCAATCAATTTCCCATGGGTAAAACACAAAAAGCACTTTTATGCCACCATGTGCGGTTATCTTCGGACAGGCTGTTTCGCTCCCCCATCGATAGGTCTCGCCAGCTCTTCATAGTTCTGTTTGATGTTTTCCTTTACGATTTTATTTATTTACCAAGTTATGCGATTTATTTGAGACTTGAGACCAATTATTACAGACTTGTCTCGTCAAGCTCTATAATAATCCATTCAAATTCTTTCCTAATAGCACGAACTGCCAGAAAAATAAATATCACAAATTAAAACCAGTATCCACCGCAAGGTTGACTGCAACTTGGAACTTAAAATAAATAAATAAATGTTACAAACAAATTGAGTTAGCTATCAGTTAGAGATTATACATTCAATTCGGCACGCGATAGAAAGATCTAAGAATTTATTTGAAATTTTTATGGACTGCTAGTGTTATCTTTATAACGAAAATAAATAATTTTTTGCTACAAAAATGTTTACTGTCAAACCTGAAGTTAGCTTCACGTGATGGCGTGTAAAATCTCTAGAACATCTGTCAAAATTATCAACAATTTATTATTTGTCTCTTTAAATTCTTTAATGTTACTTAGCTTTCAGAATTGCTAATTTATAATAAAACGCAATAGGTTATAAAATGATAATATGTAGAAATATTCTGATAATCTCAAAAAGAAAATCGATACCTGCATTACCGGCTTACTATTTAACCCCACTTATTTCACATTAGTCCTTGCTTTTCTAAACATGATTTAATTCGCCAACGAAAATGAGCACCTTCAAGAAATTAAACACAACAGTGTTCACGAAATCCGGTCCGGAAATAACGCCGGACTATGTATACTGGAAAAAGTTAGGTGTAAGTACTTGTATTAAATAATTGTTTTTGTCCAAATTTATCTATCTTGCATTTTATACCTACAAGTTCCTTTGTTAGTAAAAGAATTTGGACCAGTATATTACGTTATCGGGTTATAAACCTGCTCTGTGAGGGTACAGGTTTACAACCCGATAACGAATTTCGTCGTGAAAAACCTGTCGAGGTTTAGGGAGAACGCGCACGGGACCTCGTTCCGTTCGGACGGTAAATTGATATGCGCGGGCAGCGATGAATGGGCCACCAAACTGAAGTGGCCACGAAAAGTATGCTCAGGTAATTGGTAATGTTTTATTATTCGTTGCAAAATCAAACCGTTCTAAAATTCTAAATAAAAAACTGATCTAAAATGACATTTTAATTATTGTCAAGCTTGAAATGTGGACTTAAAATGTCAGTTCTTGTTATTTTTTGCTGAAATAGACTCGTCATTTTTAGTAAAATGTCATTTTTAGTAAAAAATGTCCAATAACTCCTAAAGGGTGCGATTTTTGTCAAATGTATGTTTAATAAATAAATAAAATAGACCATAAATTTAATAAGGAACACAAAAACGTAGTAATATACAGGATGTTCCCATTAAAAATCTGATGTTGCATAGCATCGTGAAGAAACGGGACACTATGTACCTCTGAAAATACTTCTAGAAGAGAGAAAGGCTGAAACCATGCAACTTTTATTTGAAACTTTTTTTACCTAAAAGGATTAGAAATTGTTGATGTGTGAACCACAAATTTCTATCTAACGGACGGATAGAAGGACAGATGGACATCTGAACATCCGGACATCCGGACGGACGAACAGCCCAATGGCCAAAAATGGTACACCATTGGTCTTAGAATATCATAATTCATTAAGATATATGAAAATCTCAGTATGAAAATTTTGGACCGAATGCATTACTTTCTCTTTATACCTTTCAGGTGAGAGAAAGTAAAAATGAGTAAATCCAAGTTTTTAGATTAGTAAATAAAGACATACTTACCTTAGATATGTGTATTAGTGGCAAAATGTTCTTTGTGGAAAATTGGAACAATTAAGAACACAAATCATAAAATTTTGAAATTTTTACAAATGTGAATGAATTTTTGAAGTCATACAACTTTAATTGAAATTTTAAAGCTTTGAAATATGAAAATTAGGAAATTGAAAATGCCGGGTGTTGAATGCCGGAAATTATGGAGAATGCAGAAAAATAGCCACCCAGCGGTAATTCCATACATAGAAAGATTTCCAGAACAGCACATTGTCCTAAATCTTTTCAAAATGTGGAAACGAAGATGAGAACAGGATTATTTCCTTTGCAGCCGAAACATTTCAAACCTGTCACTCCTGTAAAAAGTGAGGAAAATGTGGTAAATGCGTTAGCATATGTGAGTATAAATCTTCATATTTTTGTGAGAGCAGTTGCGCAAGCATTAAGGGTGTGTAAATCTTCAGTGGATAGAATTGTTAAACATAATCCATTCCTTCAACATCCATTTAGTGAAAGGGCTTCGTCCCACATATTTTAATAGGAGACTCGATTTTATCGCTTTAATGAAGAATTTAATGTATACCTCCTACATTTTTTTACACCCGATTTTTTGGACAACATACTGAGGGACTAATCTCGTTCCTACAACAATGACATAATTAACAGCCATAATTAGTTTTATTGGTCAGCAGAAACCCCTAGATGGGTTTGAGAGAGAAAATTCTAAACAAGATGGGGTATAAACGTTGTGTGGCCAGCTCGATCTTCCGACCTGACACCGCTTGGTTTCATCTTGTGGAAGTATCTTAAAGAGTATACAGGTTGTTCCACCGGGAACCGCTGCGATCGATTATTGAAGAACTATAGTTAGGAGAAATCTGAAAATTTGGCAAGGACCTACTTTAATAGATTTTTTATAACATTTTGATAACTATTAGTACAGGGTGTTAAACATCTGCCAAAAATCAATATTTTCAAATGGAAACCCACAAATTTTATAATTTTATCTTATTTAGTATTAAAAATAAGGGTAAGTTTGTGTAAGGTTGTCTATTCCGAAAATTTGTAGTTTTCGAAATATTGCCAA